>JARQOC010000002.1:552013147-552056061 GCA_033576535.1 Allobates femoralis | reverse complement strand
TCCCCCCCTCTCCTTTATATGGTGTATATTACTGAGGAAGGAGCAGGGATGGCTCTTAAACGTGTCGAGTAAGCTTCTATTTGATGTAGCATTGCGGATCACAGCACACCGTCCTACCTGAGATAGTGCCAGACTGTCACATGTGAATAAAGGCAGAAAAGGCAGTCCTACTCTATATATTTTTATTTATTTTTAATTGTTCCATGCGGCCTTCAACACACATATGAAGCAGAACCATTAAAGCAGCACTTATCTGGAGCATTTTAGAGTTCACATATATTCCAGGTATGTGTTGCATTCTTGTGGTTCTGCATTTAATGTATTTAGGAGGCCACCTGGCACAATGTATATAAAAAACATAGAGTAGTAACGCCCTATTGAGATTTGCCGCGACATTGGCAGTGTGGCTGAAATTATTGATCTGTCATTTGCTAAAAACCTTATTTTATATAAGCACACTTTGGAATTTATATGTGCATTTATACTTTTTGTATTGTATACTAACCTCAGGTAGTGCTTTGCTATCCCCCCCCTTTGATATATTATTAGTTGGTGGCTGACCCTCACCTTGTCATGTACATTTGGTTTGGTATGACATTCCTTCAGTCTTTGCTATAATTGACTAGCTGTTTGTCCACATCCAGCTGCCTCACCTTTGCCACAGGCTCATTGAGTACATGCACATTTATCCGGGTCTGCTATGCCCTCATTCATAGTCTGCTGGTCTTGCAGGGTGCGGATCAGATCTGATAATGTCCGGGTATCTGCAGCATTTACTGCACATGTTCGGGCCCGGTCTGCCTTCACCACATTTGTCTTTCTGACGCCATGGCAGCGATTCTGATATATTCAAGGTATATGTTGCATTTATGTGGTTCTGCTTTTAATGTATTGAGGAGGCAGCCAGGCACAATGTATATAAAAAACGTAGAATAGGACAGCTCTATTGAGATTTGCGATGAGGTTGGCAGGGTGGCTCAAATTATTGATCAATCATTTGCTAAAAATCTCATTTTACATTTAAGCACAGTTTGGAATTTACATGTGCAATTGCACTTTTTGTATTGCATACTAACCTCAGACAGTGCTGGCTCCCCCCTCTTTGATACTAAGTGGGTTAAGGATAACAAAGTCAGTGTTTTGGAGTGGCCATCACAAAGCCTCAATCCTATTTAAAATATAGGCAAAGCTGAAAAGACCAGTAAGAGTAAGTTGACCTACAAAGCTAGCTCAGTTACACCAGTTCTGTCAGGAGGAATGAGCACAAATTCCTACCAACTTTTGCAAGAAGCTTGGGGAAGGATCTACAAAAACATTTTATCCAAGTCATACAGTTTCAGGATAATGGTACCAATTACTAATATAATGTATGTAAACTTGTGACTTTGCAGAAAGTAATAAAAATGCCACAAAACATTCTCTCTCTCTCTCTTTCTCATTATTATGGCATTTGGCAAATATAAATAACTAGATGGGGCTTGATGCTATCGCATCGGGAGGGTGGTGACATCCTGATGGGGGAGGGGCTCTGTGGCGTTTGCTGAAGCTGTCTCTCCCCCGTGTGGTCTCTCCTCTGTCCGCTCTGGCTTCTCTCCTTTTCAACCAAGAGCAGACGCTGTCACAGAAGGTGTAGAAGCAGAGGAATATTCATAAGGTTCAATGAGCAAATCCAGAAACAGTGACAGCGGCACAAAAACTCAGTAAGGATGATTGAACTGATTAAATCCCCATTTTGCACTGGTAAAACTTGCTGATATACAGTGCTGCATTTCAACAAGCTTTATCTGGCAGGCCAAACCCAAACAGTAACACGGACTTCCCTGAGAAGCTCATGTTCGAGGTTCATACATCTACACTAGTTGTCTGGTATGGACCTCCAACTTTACAGTTCGGGTTTGCCATTACTATTTGAAAGTATTCATATCCTAATTGGAGTAAAGCTTTCAGAATTACAAACAGTGATGAGCGAGAGCTAAATGCTTGGGTGCTTGGTACTCGAATTGAGGAGGTCAGACGCTAGGATGGGATCAACTTAAGTACCGAGTATAATGATGTTAATGGGAAATTCAAGTATTTCTCTGATATTAGGTCTGGGAAGACAGGTAAATTGCTGAAATGGTTGGAAACAGCACTCACTGACTCTCAGCTCACTGCTAGGACCAATGCTGTCAGACTATTACTCCACTTTTAGAACTGACGGCAAAAAATGTTCAAAACCAAAGATAACATGGATTTTTCATGAAATAATGTTGAGACACATTCTTTCCTGCATAATGACTTATATGTAAGGCAAATTGAAAGATATTAAAAAACAACTCCTCCGTCCATACCACTTAATAGCTGAGCCATCTCTCACTGCATTTCTCCATCACCTATGGCAGAGTTCCCCAACCTGTGACACGGGAGCCTGATGTGGCTCATGGGTCCATGATGTGTGACTCCCAATTTGTCTTTTATCTTGGTGCAGAAGTACCAGGTCTAGCTAACAGCTAACAATAACAGGTCTCCAAATGGTAACTTTTTTGAGTAGTGCCACATAAAAGAGCAGACCTGAATTGGGGTAAAGTATGAACTCCTGGATCTTGGTATACTGTCTTGGTGTGATTTATGTGGAAAACCTTTGGCTCTTATTATACTCGTAGTTGAGACTCTGGGTGTCCCTAGTGTGTAGTGGTGAGAGCTGGATGTGGCTCACGACCCTATTTCACATTTGAATATGGCTCTCAAGGTAAGAAACCTATGGCTACAGTAGATGACATGGCAGAGGGGGAGTAAAACTACCCTCATCAGTATTCACAAGTAAATATAATTTTAACAATTTACTACCTTATCTGGGCATGTGGTGGGTGACACAGTCTGACACATTCTTATTAATTTATGAAGGAGGGACTCTGAAACTCACAGACTATGCAGATAATGCAATAATTACCAAAATTAGGAAGAAGAGGGACTTCAATACACTCGGAATTATACATAAAGTAGGGACTCATACACTCTCTGTTAAAATTGATAGGTAGTGGCACTGAATTGTAAAGCGCTGCAGAATATGTTGGCACTATATAAATAAAGATTATTATTATTATTATTGACTCCTAGATTTATAAGCCTTTGCACTTTACAGTTCATGTTTGCCCATCACTAGTCATTACTTAATAAAGTAAACACATTCCCTCATTATCCAAAATGGGATCACATAGAGAGAAAACGTTACAAAAATTAAGAAAGAAAATTATTTTTTACACAAGAAATTTGAAGGCTAAAAGAAGATCAGCAAAACAAATATGGAAGTGCAAAAATTTCAGAAAGAGATCCAGGCCAACAAAAAAGGCAATTCTTAAAAAATAAATTTTTAATGAGAAGGGCTGAAGAAGAAGTTAATTGCAATTAATTAAAGCAACAGAAAGCCAAACTGAGGTGGGTGATTGGCACTTGGCACAATATGGCATACACTGAAGGGGAATGACATACTCTGATATCTTTCATGAAGAGAGATTCTATTAGAGCTCACGCATAAAAGGGCATGTCTAGGGTTTCTTTGCTTAAAAATGTGATAACTACAGGGATTCTATACTCTGAGACCAAAATAAATATTTTTGGAACAGATTCATTCAAAACTATATGGTGTGCAAATGTAAGAAACATAAAGAATAATGCATGGTGCCTACAATGCTTGTGTGCCGCTAGTTTCTGGGAGTTACATTTCATTGATCTGCCAATCAAAAGTTTGAAAAAAAAATTAGCCATGCTGGTGAACTTGAATTTCAAAAGATTTGCTCATCTGTGCTTTATTTATTTATTTTTTAGGGATTAGTTGGATGATTGAAAAAAAACATAAATTCTGGCTTTTTTTTTTCTAAAATGTTCTTCATAATGTGAATTTTTTCTCTATTTGATATATTTTTTCGAAAAGCATTATTGAGCTTATTTTTAATAATTTTTTCTACACGATGCTATGTCCCATTATGGGACTTGTTAATCTGATTCTAGAACTTTAAAAATACACTAAAATACTGTTCTGCAAGAAGAACAAATGTGGCAGACTAGAGAATTTAAAAAGCTAAACAATTGAAATTGGAGCTAGGTTCCATCATAGCCGTTAAAGTAATGTATTGTGTACAGTAGAAATTATCATCTTCTGTGAATGCTAATGTTCAGCTAACATTCATAGGAAGTTCCTCATGATGGACAAATGAGTCATCAGCTGACGCCTGGGTGCCATGATAACCCATTGGCACCCCCCATGATCACTGCCTGCTGAGCCCTGCTTCTTGTGGCCCATCCAGCACAGCTGCCCTGACCCTGGGCCCAAGCTTCCGGTTGGACCCCGGTCTGCTTTGTACCCCTGCGCTGTACTCCGTAAGCGGCCCATTCAGCTACTACCTCCATCTGCACCACTGCCTCCTCCATCCTGTGCCTGCACATTGGCAGCTGTGGCCTCTCAAAGGATCGTGCGTGGACAGTGCTGCCTGCGGGGCCCTGCTTCCTGCTGCCTCCCCGGTCTGGCATGGCGGCCTGACACACAGGGCCCATGCTTCAAGTGGGTCACCGGTCTACTCCATGGCCCCGCTGTGCCTCAGAAGCGGCCTGCTCTGCTGCTGCCTCCATATGCTCTTCTGTCTCCTCCATCCTGGTCCTGACCACCTCTCCCGGACTCGGGGGACTAAAGGTGCTGCAGGGTCCCTCCACCTACTTCCCCGACAACAAAGATGTTTCTCACTCCTGACAGGTCCCCTCCTCTCTCCTTGATCACTGGCATTCACCACAGACCCAGGCCCAGGAATCTGAAAGCAAATCAGGCCAGCAGGCCTGCCACGCTCCATCACTGACCCTGCCGACAGCCACCACCAGCTGACAAACCATTAACCATCACCCTGACAAGACATCTCTTTGCTGCTTCTGTCCCCTGGCTGCATCTTATCCCCAGCTGTATCTCATCCCCTCACTGCATCTGATCCCGGGCTCCATCCCCGGCTGCATTTCATCTCGAAGTTGAACATTTGAATGACTTTGTATGGCTTAATCATTATTACTCATCCATCCATTGCATCTGTCTCCTTGCTGCATCTGATCCCTGGCTGCATCTCATCCCTCCATGCTATATATTTGTCTGACTTGTACGTCTTCACGACTATTGCTCATCCTCGATGCCTCTGTCCTCCAGCTGCACCCAATCCCCGGCTGCAACTCACCCCTTGCTGCATCTCATCTCTACATGCTGTTCATTGTTCTGACCTGTACGATTTCATCTTTACTGCTCACTTACCCCCAGCATCTGTCCCCTCACTGCCTCCCACCCATTCCCACATCTCTCCCCTACCTGTTGTGCATTTGTCTTAACACGCTATGACTTCATCATTGTTGCTCATCCCCCTGCTGCTACTGACCCCTCCATGAACCTCACCCCCTGCTGCATCTCATCTCTATGCACTGCATTCTTTAGTTACTGTATACAATGTTTCCGTTTCTTTTCACCTTCACTTTCATACTATTACACTTCCTACTTACTCCTCTGATCCCTCCACCTAACAACAAATTAGTGATCTCTCCCTCCATCCTTCCCAGTCATCTCACCCCTTCCTCTGAACTCTTCCTTCACATTCAATCATCTGTCTTCAAACACGCACGACTGCCACATAACTGAATCACTCCACTGAAACAGCCCTAACCAAAGTGACCAATGACTTAATAACCGACAAGAGCAAACATCTCTACACTGTCCTCCTCCTTGACCTATCTTCCACCTTCGACACTGTAGACCATTCCCTTTTGCTACAGATCCTAGAATCCCTTGGTATCACTAACCTGACCCTCTCCTGGATCTTTTCATACCTTTCAGACCAGACATTCAGCATCTCGCTGTCCCACACCACCCCCTCACCTTACCCCCTATTTGTCGGTGTTCCACAAGGCTCGGTTCTCGGACACCTAATTTTTTCCGTCTATACTCTCGGTCTAGGACAGCTTATCAACTCCCTTGGTCTTCAGTATCACCTCTACGCTGATGGCACCCAGATCTGTCTCTCCGGACCTGACATCTCCTCCTTGTTATCCAAAATTCCACACTGTCTGTTCGCTATCTCATCCTTATTTTCTGCTCGCTTTCTGAAACTTAACATGGACAAAATTGAACTCATCGTCTTTCCTCCAACCAATTCTCCCCCCCAACCCGACCTATCCAATACAGTCAATGGCTGCTCAATTTCCCCAGTCCCCCACGCTCGTACCTCAGGGTATCCTCAACTCTGCCTTCTCCTTTAAGCCACACATCCAAACCCTCACCCCCTTCTGCCGGCTCCAACTCAAAAATATCTCCAGGATCCATTCATTCCTTGACTCTGACACTACAAAAACACTTGTTCACGCTCTCATCATCTCTCACCTCAATTACTGTAATCTCCTGCTCACTGGCCTCCCCTCCTGCACTCTCTCTCCTCTCCCATCTTTTCTAAACTCTGCTGCCCGACTAAGCCACCTGTCTCCCCACTATTCTCCGGTCTCTCTTCTCTGCCAAGCCCTTCACTGGCTCCCCATTTCTCAGAGGACCTGGTTTAAAACCCTAACTATGACATACAAAGCCATTCACAATCTGTCTCCTCCGTACATCTGTAACATGGTTTCCCATTACCTTCCCTCACACAACCTTTCCTCCCAAGATCTCCTTCTATACTCCCCCTTATCTCTTCTTCCCACAACCGCATTCAAGACTTCTCCCATGTCTCCGCTATACTCTGAAATGCTCTGCCCCACACCTACTCCGGCAGCCTTCAAAAGAAACTTGAAGATTTACCTCTTCCAGCAAGCCTATAACCTACTGTGAGCCGCGGTCCAACACCCCTCGCAGATTTTGAGCCCTCCTTCTGTACCTGTGTACCTCATTTTGTCTGTTCTTTGTTAATGTCTTTGTCTACCCTTTCTACATGTAAAGCTCCATGGAATTAATGGAGTTATAACAATAAATAATAATAATAATGATCATGGCACAGGGCTGCCGATGGGAGTAAAAAATGACGTACAGTGGGGAAAAAAGTGTTTCATCAGCCACCAATTGTGCAAATTCGCCCACTTAAAAAGATGAGAGAGACTTGTAATGGGCATCATAGGTAGACCTCAACTATGAGAGACAAAATGAGAAAATAAATCCTGAAAATCACATTGTATGATTTGAAAATAATTTTTTTCAAATTTTGGTGGAAAATAAGTTTTTGGTCATCTACAAACAAGCAAGATTTCTGGCTCCTCTGTCCTCCACTCATTACCTGTAGTGCTTTCACCTGTTTGAACTTGTTATGAGTATAAAAGACACCTTTCCACATCCTCAAACAGTCACACTCCAAACTCCACTATGGTGAAGACCAAAGAGCTATCAAAGGACACCAGAAACAAAATTGTAGCCCTGTGAAGAAATCAACTGCGGGAGAAATAATTAGAAAATGGAAGACATATAAGGCAAGGTCACACATAAACCCTTTGTCCGTTTTTGGCATCAGAATTTTGATTTTTTTTTCTAAGTCCAAAAACTGATAGAAAAATAAACACCCTTTCCATTTTTTTCAGCACCTAAAAACATTGGTCCGATTTTTACCCAAAAACTTTGCTAGCAACGTTTTTGGGGTCCGTTTTTTCAAAAAAAAAAAAAATTTGAACATGGGCCCTATAAAAAAACAGATCAGTTTTTTGGGTGCCTTAAAAAACGGATCAGTTTTTTCTAGAATTTTGGTAAAAAAATGACTAAGTCCAAAAATGAACATGGGTACAGGAGGCTCAAAAAGCACCCAAAAAAAACTGATTGGTCATGGAAATCACTTCCAAAAACAGATTGCTATGTGTGACCCTAGCCTAAGACCACTGATAATCTCCCTTGATTTGGGGCTCCACGCAAGATCTGACGTAGGGTCAAAATGATCTCAAGATCGGTGACAAAAAAATCCCAGAACCACTTCAGGGCAACCTAGTGAATGACCTGCAGAGACCTGGGACCCACGTTACATATGCTACCATCAGTAACACACTACACCACCAGTGACTTGGATCCTGCAGTGCCAGACGTGTCCCCCTGCTTAAGTCATTTCATGTTCGGGCACATCTGAAGTTTACTAGCGAGCACTTGAATGATCCAGAAGAGTTTTGGGAGAACATCATATGTTCAGTTGAAACCAAAGTAGAACTGTTTGGTAGAAACACAACTCGTCCTGTTTGGAGGAGAAAGAGTTGCATCCAAAGAACGCCATACCTACTCTGAAGCATGGGGAGGCAACATCATGCTTTGGGGCTGTTTCTCTGCCAAGGGACTAGGACAACTTGTCCGTGTACATGAAAGAATAAATGGGGCCATGTATCATGAGAATCTGAGTGCAAACGTCCTTCCATCAGCAAGGGCATTGAAGATGAAATGTGGCTGGGTCTTCCAGCATGACAATGATCTCAAGCACACCGCCAGGGCAACAAAGAGTGTCTTCGTAAGAAGTATTTCAAGGTCTTGGAGTGGCCTAGCCAATCACAGGTCTAAACCCTATAGAAAATATTTGGAGGGGGTTGAAAGTTTGTGCTGCCCAGCGACAGACCCAAAAAATCACTGCTTTAGAGGAGATCTACATGGAGGAATGGGCCTACAGTACATATTAGCAACAGTGTGTGCCAACCTTGTGAAGATTTACAGAAAACGTTTGACCTCTGTTAATGAAAACAAAGGATATATAAATTAACCCTAGAACGCATGACGTTAAAAATATACATATTAACGTATTGGGAGCCTTTTAGGCCCCCATGCAAATAATATAGAAAAACACACATAAATAACTTTCACAAGTTTTATTTCAAAATTGCTAAATAAAATATGAATAGTGGACAAAATTTTAAGTATAATTTTTCACAGAAAACACCAAAAAAAATCTTTTATTTTCAAAATTTCACACAAAGATATGAAAACACACACAAAAACGCATAGAAATCTACAGCAAATTAGCTGCAGCTATATTTGTATTCTAACTTTCTTTTCTATTATATTAGTCTTCCAAATAATTCTGACATGATATTTTATCAGAAGAATCTTCTTTGCAAACATTTTCCTTATAAGTGGAACAATATCGCTTGTGTGTGACACACTGTAAGTGTAAAGTCCCCCCTTCTTCCTCTCACGCTCAGCAGCTCTTACCTTTTATACTCTTAGATTATGTACAATTCTCTCGATTTTTGTGGCTCACAAGCTCTACCCTTTGCAAGATTCTTAGAAACAGAAACTGAAAATGAATCAGACTTACTCTCAACAGCTTATCTTATCACAGGTCCTTCAGCAATTAGCTCACAGTGTTTACTGCCCTCAGTACTCTATAAACAGCTCATTACTGTGTACAAAAGGACCTGCAATGATGTCATGGCCTTATCACTCCCTGCAAAAATCACATGACATCCTCACATGTTTTTATCCACACCCTGGCCCCTCCACCAGCATTACTGAGTACAAATAAAGTAACTTGAGACACAAACACTACTGAGAACAAGATAAAACATAGTGGGGGCCTTAATACATACAGATGAAGTTTTCACCAAACAAGCATTGTTACACGAAAATGCCTATGAAAAAAATTATATGAACAACTGGATATTATCACCAACCGACATACTTGAGGAATACCTGGAGTTTCAAAATTCTAACTAAAGTAATTTTGCAGATAATCGCAAAAATGTAAGCATGGGGGCCTAAAAGGCCCCCAATATGCATTCTAGGGTTAATGGGATGAACTTTTGTTATTGACCAAATACTTATTTTCCACCAAAATTTAAAAAAAATCTTTCCAAATCAGACAATGTGATATTCAGTATTTGTTTTCTCATTTTGTCTCTCATAGTTAATGTCTGCCTATGATGTCAATTACAGGCCTCTCTCATATTTTTAAGTGGGAGAACTTGCACAATTGGTGGCTGACTAAATACTTTTTTTTCCCCACTGTACTTCCCATCAGTGCATGTTAAATGCCACTGTCAGAGAGTGACAGTAGATTTAATTAGTTAACACCAGTGGGCAGATTTCTGATCTGCATGATGCTGTTAGAGGCACAAGGCTACTGATCAGATCAGCTGAAATGTACAAGGACAGGGAAATAAGGGGGCTCAGATGCATCACCCTGATGAAGGACCATAGCAGACTCTGAAACGCGTTGGATGGATCCAATAAACTTTGAATAACACAAGCTTGGAGTTTGCGTCCTTTGTAGCAGCGCGGACCAACCACACCGTCCCTTTGAATCTCTAACTCATCACACATGACATTTTTTACCCTTGTCTAAATGAAGGGTCCACTGGTGTAAAATACACAACATTCAGTAATTGGCTTAGTATTTTCTAAACACTCACAACATTTACATTTGTATTTAGTGAACATGGAATATGAAATACATGCATTCTATAAAAAAAACCTTTTATCATAGGGGCTTGCTGCATCCGACAAAAGATCAGTAATGTGATAAGGTATTGGTAAGTATGGTTGCTTTGTTATGAGTTGTATAAAACTGTCATAAAATGAACTTAATGGAAACAGACAGGAAAGGATACACACGTCTTATGCCACACAATTAATGTATTTCACACTCTGTATTTTCTGCATTTCTTAAAACGAATATATAAAGAACAAGATATAGAAATGGCTTTCAAGTGAAATAAATTCATTTAAAGCAAACATACAGAATGTGCTCACTGTGTTTGCTAGTCATAGGCTGAACAAGTACATATTTTGTCAGAACAGAATGAATGAACTTTACATTTGAAAAACCATTCTGAGCATTTACAGGGCTGCAGGCAAGAAGACTGATTAGAGTTGGGCAGAATGATCCACTAGAAATGAGGTTTTAGGCTAGGGTCACATCTACGTTTTTTTTTTTTTTAAACCTGATCTGGTTTTGAGCTTTCAAAAAGCTCAAAACCGGATCAGGAAACGCTCCTCATAGGAGCCAATGCTAAAAACCGGATTGCTTCACAAGCAATCCAGTTTCCGTCTCCAGTTTTGCAGCCTGCGTGAAAAATCATGCAGGCTGCAGTTTTCGGAGCGGTTTTAGCATCCGCAATGCGGGAACTGGATTGCTCAGGATGTGTAATCCTGAGCAATACGGTTCCTGCATATACTTTGCTACTCACAGAGGAGGAGGAGATTATAACCTCTATTCTATACTTTACACAATCGTTTGGATCTGCTAAAGGGATGGCTATAAATCATAAGAGGGGGTGCAGGGACAGGAATATAGATACGGGGGGGGCAGTTTGTAGGGTCATGCGCGCCGCTCTGAGGAGCCCTGCGCTTTTGGACAGAACAGATTATACCTGTATAAGCCCACCTGAGTGGGTGTAAGGTCTCTAGTGGGACTGGGCCCCCCCTAAAGACATTAATCAAACATTTATTTATTAGATAAATTCTTGTAATATACACAGAACAGTTTGCTCATCCCTGCGGCAGCAAGGATGAGCAAACTATTTGGTAACCGGATTGCTCAGGATTACACATCCTGAGCAATCCGGTTACCGGATTGCGGCTTCAGCAATCCAGTTCCCGGATTGCTGAAGGCATGATGACAATTGCGTTCACTGCATCTGGATCTGGATGTGGTGAACGCAATTCATGTTTAAAGTGCGACCCTAGCCTAAGACCAATTTCTGAAATATTGGAGATCGCAATAAATTAGAACAATTTTTATTGGCCTGGCATAAGTCTACATATTGCGGACACTTGCATTAGTCAGAGAGCATGCTCATGACATCAGCCGTAGAACAGTGATTAAGGCTGGGGTCACACTTGCATTTTTTTTCATGCTTTTTTGAAGACCTGCGTTTTAAAAAAAAACATGTAAAAACGTGCTCAGAGGCCCCCATGTTAAAAAACGCATGCCCTAATAGCAAAAATGCATGTCTTAATAGCAAAAACGCATGTGTGACAGTACCATGCGTTTTTGTGTGCGTTTTTGCAATTATGTGATTAGCTGACATCAAAAACGCATGCAAAAACGCATGGTACATTAGTACCATCCAAAAACGCATGCGTTTTCCATAGGGGCCCATGTTAAAAAAACGCATGCGTTTTCTAAAAAACGCATGCGTTTTTAAAACAGCACCAAAAAATAGTGCATGCACTATTTTTGGGTGCTGATTTAAAAACACATGCAAAAACGCAGGGTGCCATCAGACACCTTCAAAAACGCATGCTGACATGAAAAAAAAATGCATGCTTTTTTTTAAGGCACTAAAAAAACTCATGCCAAGTGTGACCCCAGCCTTACCCATATTTCTTTAAAGGTATCATATCATATAATATAAGGCAGCCAATCAAGGAGTACTTTCACATAGTCTATGGCTTGGGTCACACTACCGTTAATAGCACCTTTTAACGGTGCTGTGCTAAAGACTTAGATATTTTCTGCTGAAGCGCATAGCGATAACGCTATACACTACAGCAGAACTCTGCCCCAGAGCAACCCATTATTTACCTTTACAGCAGCCGCACACAGAGCAGCTCTGTGTGCGGCTGCTGTAAAGGTAAATAATGGGTTGCTCTGGGGCAGCACTCTGCTGTAGTGTATAGCGTTTTCGCTATGCGCTTCAGCAGAAAATTTCTAAGGCAGGGGTCACACTTGGCATGAGTTTTTTTAGTGCCTTAAAAAAAAGCATGCGTTTCTGCATGCTTTTTTCCATTTCTGCATGCGTTTTTTAAGGTGTCTGATGGCACCCTGCATTTTTGCATGCGTTTTTACATCAGAACCCAAAAAAAGTTCATGAACTCTTTTTTGGTGCTGTTTTAAAAACGCATGTGTTTTTTTAGAAAATGCATGCGTTTTTTAACATGGGCCCCTATGGAAAACGCATGCGTTTTTGGATGGTACTAAATGATACTAATGTACCATGCGTTTTTCCATGCGTTTTTGAAGGCAGCTACTCACATAAGTGAAAAACTCATGCCAAAAACGCATGGCACTTTAGACATGCGTTTTTGCTATTAAGGCATGCGTTTTTGCTATTGATGCATGTGTTTTTTTGCATGGGGGCCTATGGGTGCATTTTTACATGCTTTTTTAAAAATGCAGGTCTCCAAAAAAGCATGAAAAAATGCAAGTGTGACCGTAGCCTAAAGGCCACGTTACACACACAGTAATATTGGTCACAGATCTCTGGTTGCAGTGAAATCATGGACACATTGCTCCATTTTGTGGCTGTGTACAATGGAAAAATGTGTCCATGATTTCACTGCAACCAGAGATCTGTGACCAATATCTGAACAGATATCTGTGTGTATAACATGGCCTTAAGTCTTTAGTGCAGCACAATTAAAAGCTGCTATGTAGGTAGTGTGACTCTAGCCTATGAAAGATAAGGCATTTTAGGATTTTACAGACTAGGTTTGCAGAGGTCATTAAGGCTAAAGTCACACATGCCATGCGTTTTTTTGGTGCCTTGAAAATAAGCATGCGTTTTTCCATGCTTTTTTACATTTCTGCATGTGTTTTTTAAGGTGTTTTTTGACACCCTGCGTTTTTCCATGCGTTTTTGAATCAGCACCAAAAAATACAACAAGCTGCATTTTTTGGTGCGTTTTTAAAAACGCTTGCATTTTATTAACATGGGCCCCTATAGGAAACACATGCGTTTTTATATGGCACTAAATGGTACCATGTATTTTTGCATGCGTTTTTCAAGGCAGCTCCTCACTTAGGCTGTGGTCACAGTTGCCATGCGTTTTTTTTAGTGATTTAACAAAACTCATGCTTTTTTTCATGTCAGCATGAGTTTTGTAAGGTGTGTGATGGCTCCCTGCGTTTTTGGCTGCGTTTTTGAATCTGCACCTAAAAATAGTGCTTGTAGTATTTTTTTGTGCGTTTTGAAAAACGCATGCGTTTTTGTAGAAAACGGATGCGTTTTTATAACATGGGTTCCTATGGGAAACGCATGCAAAAACGCATGTACAATTAGTACCTTTTAGTGCCATTCAAAAACGCATGCGTTTCCCATAGGAGCCCATGTTAAAAAAACGCATGCGTTTCCAGAAACGCATGCGTTTTTTTAACATGGGCTCCTATGGCAAACGCATGCGTTTTTGAATGGCACTAATTGTACATGCGTTTTCCATAAGGCCCCTTATTAAAAAACGCATGCGTTTTTGGATATGCTCCAAAAACGCATGGGACAGTCACACATGCTTTTTGGCTATTAGGGCATGCGTTTTTTAACATGGGGGCCTATGGGTGCGTTTTTTACATGCGTTTTTGAAAACGCAGGTCTCCAAAAACGCATGTGAAAAATGGTACTGTGACCCCAGCCTTAAAGGGAACCAACCACCTCAGATGACGTGTATAAGCTGTTAATACATGTCCCTGGACCCTATGTACACCATTGCAGCTATGTTTTTGCTAAGAATATTGATAACAGCAAACCGAAATAAACAGTTTATAAACTTACATGATTTAGTACATGAGGGCGTCTCCCTCGGGCTTTAGTACGAGAGGGCTGTGTCTTATGCACAGTGTCTGCTCTATAGCATGCCCATATGGGCGTGCATAATTAACACGCCGCTGGTGGTGAGAGCCACATAAGCCCGCCTTTTGCGGCTTCACATGTAATGTGAAGCTACAGGATAAGAGATGAATAAACTACTTTTATAAACTTTCACATAGCGATTTAGGAACAGAAAGGGATGGTTACAAATGGATTAATATGGTGCAGGGACAGGTTAAAACAGGCTGGGGGGTCATTTGTAGAGGTCAGGTTCCCTTTAAGTAATAATTTTCTCCAGCAGAAAAAGGCTGCCAATCAGTTTTTCCCATTTTCAAAACCTGATTAAGTTTTTGAGAAATGCCATTTTTGCATATAAAAAACACTATACGTTAACGGATGCATTTCCATTAGGGCTCCATCTTAAAAAAATGCATGCGTTTTTTGATGCAGTTTCAAAAACCTATAGCGTTTTTTTAGTGCACTTTTGACACTGTGTTTTTGCATTGGAGCCTATGGATCTATTAACGGATCCGTTTTTCAACAAAGCCTAAGTTGAAAAACGGATGCTTTTAGTGAATCAATGGCTCAAGTGTGACCCTAGGAAAATACTGATTTGTGTGTTATTTTGAGACTAGCAAACCTGTTACAGATCCCAAAAAATGAAAACTTTTTTATTCCTAAAAGAGAAGCAGATGCTTTTTAATTTTAAAACATCCCACTTTCTTCTGCTTCATAAAAAAAAGATAATTTTTGACTATTTGTGAAAAAGCTATCATGTCTCCTTTTAGCAAATAATACAATTTTTGATACTTCCCCAAAAGGGATCATTTTTACATCCTTTTGAAAAGGCCATGCACTGTCTGAGAATATGGCTAGGGTCACACATGGTCGGCCATTTTTCTGGGGTTTGCAAACCTGATTCCGTTTTTGGAAATTGCCATGTTTGCTTCTAAAAACTCTATGCGTTAACACATGGTACCTATATGTGCAATACATTAACGGATGTGGTTCCCATAGGGCCCCATGTTAAAAAAACACTATGCATTATTTTTTTGCACCCAAAAACACTGCTAGCAGCGTTTTTTGATGCAGTTTCAAAAACACATAGCATTTTTGTAGTGCACTTTTACCGCTGCGTTTTTTGCGTTGCAGCCTACGGATCCATTAACAGATTTGTTTTTCAACTAAATCTTAGTTGAAAAAGGATGCTTTTAGCGGATCCAAGGGCTTATGTGTGAGCCTAAACACTACCAAGGCAAACATCTGGCCTCAAAAGGGATAATTTTTGAAGCATTTTTTTGTCTAAAATTGTTGTTAAATAGATTACCGCTGTTTGCCTATCGTCTCCTACGAGATCTGTTATGACTAGGCAAGTATTCGGTAATCGTCAAATAGTACGGTATTCAGACTACTTACTACTCCGCGAGTTTCCTTCTGATTACTCGGGAGTAGCGAGAAGTGCATTCACTTTTGCAGTGTATCTATATACACTGCGAAAGTGAAATGAAAGATAATAAAAGGTGTTAAAAATAAAAAAATTACATACTCACCTATCCGACGGCTGTCCTGGGACCCGAAAAGAACACATCTGATGGGCTGCCAGGACCTTAAGTCTGATGGCCAATCAGATGCTGGTAGCGATCAGGTGGTGTGCGATGTCACACACCACCTGATCGCTACCGACCATCTGATAGGCCATCAGACTTAAGGTCCTGGCAGGCCATCGAATATGTTTTCGGGTCAGAGGACAGCCGTTGGATAGGTATGTTTTTTTTAATTTTTGAAGCAATCACTAATCTCAGGGAGACCAGTCCAAGAAAACACTGCGGGCAGCCGGCTAAAGCGCTCAACACAATAAATTCCTAGGCGCATTGCCCCCTGGGAATTATGAATATGCAAATAGAGTCTGTGGAGCCTCGTTTAGGAGTCGCAAACACAGGACTAGCCAGATATCCCTCCAGGGAAGGACCCAGCCAAAGTCTATTAAAGGAGGCACCCCATGGCTAGGTCATTCCCTGGAGGGATATCTGGCTAGTCCTGTGTTTGAGACTCCTAAACAAGGCTCCACGGACTCTATTTGCATATTCTTTTATTTTTAACACCTTTTATTAACTTTCATTTCATTTTTGCAGTGTATATAGATACACTGCAAAAGTACTCGCATTTCCCATTAACTTACAGTGGACTCGCTACCCGTAACGAGTACCCGAGTATTAGGACCTACTTGTTACGAGTATAGCGAGTCCAAATATTTCATTACTCGCTCATCCCTAGTTATTA
This sequence comes from Allobates femoralis, assembly GCA_033576535.1. Taxonomy (NCBI): domain Eukaryota; kingdom Metazoa; phylum Chordata; class Amphibia; order Anura; family Aromobatidae; genus Allobates; species Allobates femoralis. Next base: position 552,039,315 of record JARQOC010000002.1, on the reverse strand, counting down.
CTATTTGAACATTGTCAAGGCTGTGTGCTTAAAATGGGTTCATTACTGTTCAAGGCAACCTCAGAGTAATATACACATACTTTATTAACAATTAGAGGCTTTACAGAGATATGTGGCATATTCACAGTTACAATATTTTTTTGTAAACATTAGTCAAAGCTGGTGAACTCAAATTTCAAAGGATTTGATCATCTCTCCTATTAAGGTATATTATTTAACAAACCCATCACCTATAGTTGAAACTGGAAGTTTACATACACTATGTAAAGAGACACATATGCATGTTTTTCTCATTATCACACTAGGATGTTTTTCTCACACTAGAATAACCATAATAATTTATGAATGCCAAATGCCAGAATAATGAGAGAGAGAGAGAATCTTTTAAAGCATTTTTATCTCTTTCTGCAAAGTCACAAGTTTACATAAACTAGATTACTATGCTCTTAAACAATATGGAATAGCGCACATCATGATGTCATTTGTTTGGAAGCTTCTGATAGGTACATTGTCAACATCTAACTTAATTAGAGACACACTTGTGGATGTACACTACCATTCAAAAGATTGGGGTCACACAGACAATTTTGTGTTTTCCATGAAAACTCATACTTTTTTTCATCAAATGAGTTGCAAAATGAATAGAAAATATAGTCCAGACATTGACAAGGTTAGAAATAATGATTTTTATTTGAAATAATAATTTTCTCCTTAAAACGTTTGCTCCCTTTTACCCCCTTTGCAGTAATTGCAGCATTGCAGACCTTTGTGCAGGTACTATTTAATGAAGCTGCCAGATGAGGAGCTCTGAGGCATCGATTTCTCAAACTGAAGACTCTAAAGTACTTTACTTGTTGCTCAGTTGTGCAGTGGGGCCTCCCACTTCTCTTTCTACTCTGGTTAGAGCCTGTTTGTGCTCTCCTCTGAAGGGAGTAGTACACACCGTTGTAGGAAATCTTCATTTTCTTGGCAACCTCTGGCATAAAATAGCCTTCATTTCTAAGAACAAGAATAGATTGTTGAGGTTCACATGAAAGTTCTCTTTTTCTGGCCATTTTGAGAGTTTCATAGAACAAACAAATGTAATGCTCCAGATTCTCAACCTCCTTCTCAAAGGAAGGTCAATTTTATAGCTTCTCTAATCAGTCAAGCCATTTTCAGTTGTGCAAACATAGTTGTACAAGGGTTTTCTAGGGTTTTCCAAACATTCATTAGCCTTCTTTCACAGTTAGCAAACACAATGTACCATTAAAACACTGGAGTGGAGGTTGTTGGAAATGGGTTTCTATACACCTATGTGCTGTAGATATTGCATTAAAAACCAGCCGTTTGCAGCTAGAATAGTCATTTACCACATTAACAATGTATAAAGTGTATTTATATTTCATTTAATGTTAGTTTCATTGAAACAAAATGTGATTTTCTTTAAAAAATAAGGATGACCCCAAACTATTGAATGGTAGTGTACATTAGTGCAACATTTGAGTTTACCATTAATGCACCCCTGAAACACACTGCTTCTTTGTGTAGCATCATGGGAAAGGCTAAAGAAATCAGCCAAGATATCATGAAGAGAATTGTGGACTTGCACAAGTCTGGTTCATCCTTTGGTGCAATTGCCAGATACCTGAAGGTGTCTTGTTCATCTGTACAAAAAACTATATGCAAGTACAAAAAATGGCAATGTCCAGCCATCATACTGCTCAGGAAGGAGATGGTTTTTTTGCCCCAAGCATGAATGTGCATTAGTCCAACATGTGCAGATCAACCCAAGAAAAAATGCAAAGACGTTTTGAAGATGGTGGCAGACACAGGTAAGATTGTGTCATTATCCACAGTGAAAAGAGTACTGTATCAACATGGGCTGAAAGGCCACTCTACCAGGACAAAACCATTACTCCAAAAGAAACATAAATAAAAATGCCAGATTAATTTTAGTGAAAATCACTTACATGGAGGGCGTATGTATCCTTCTGTCTGCCCTCCTTATATGCAGCAAAAGAAATGTTCAAATAAACATATAGACCCTCTCACAGACAGCATGGCTTCTTCTCAGAGCAACAAATGGAGGAGATTGCCTTACCAAGCTGAGTTTTTAGAGTTCAGATATGTGCCAGCCATCTCTCCTTCCCTCCCTCTTCCTCTCCCTCTCCCTCCCCTCCCCATCAGATGCAACTTGCAGGACAGGAAAATAAAACTACTGTAGAAGTGATACACAGAGCACAGAAGTGAGGGAGGAAATAGCTGTCTGGTAAGAATTGAATAATAAATAAGCATTACATACTGCAGACTATTAAGCAGTGAAAACAATGAGCCAGACTAGTGAAGCTAACTGCCTGAAGGGTGTGAAGATGCTTATTGCAAGAGAAATACAAAGGGTGCAGTAGCAGTTTTTACATATTCTAAATGGGCGGCCCAGCAATATTCAAAGGTACTATTATTAGCATACTGAAAAATGACCTGACATAGTCCCTTTAATATGACAGATTCTAAATATGAATTCTATATTGATTGACAGGAAGTCAGGATATTTACCTAAGACAAATGAAAGGAGGAGGGGGAAGGGACAAGCAGCTCACCAAATGGCTTCCTGGATTTGCAGGTGTCCACTTAAAATGTCTGACACCCACTTGCAAGCATGAAAGAAAAAAAAAGGAATATCCAGAATATTATTCATTCTTTAAAATCCATATCGATTTTATTACATTAATTCATTAAAATGTTCATATCATTAAAAGCACAAAGCCTAAAAGGCATTGTCTGGCATGTTTCAGAACACACGTCCTAAGTTATAGGCATACCAACAAGACAAAAGTCCCCATACAATAGTGAAAGTGGAATTCTACAACACGTGTGTAATCATTGATGAATCAAATTGGAAGAAATTCCTGTCACGAAAGAGAAGAAAATGAGAGAGGAAAAGCTACAAATACAAAACATAATTCATGAAAATGAGAAAAGGGGTTCAATATGTTAAAGAAATCCTATACATTTTTCACCAAATATCTTTTACAAATTCAAACAACTCAATAATAACCCATCAGAGATTCTAATTCAGTGAATAAAAAAATATGCACATCAAATTAATGATATGTCTAATTCTGCAATAAATAATGTATAACCATTACAATGCTTATATACTGATATAATATCACATCATCAGTGGCTCAAAGAATTTCTTCTACTAAGTTCACTGAATTTTACAATTTAACCCATGTGGATACCTGGCATCTAATTCTAACAACCAAAAAGTCTCCCTATTATAAAGGTAAAAATTGTTAATTAAGGAAGCGCTAGATTTTCAACTGAACATCTGAGAACTGAGAATCTGATAAATTACTTAGAGTAAAACGGAAGTGCGATAACATTCCACTGCAGGGGTTAATCCTTTCAATTGACTCACGAGTTTCCTGTGGAAACTAGGACCGGAGACAGACTTGCGGAGAGAGTATCCATATGTGACAGCTGCATAGGAAAGAGCCATAAGACCAGGTACCAGAGCAGGGGATTACTGCCCGGTCTTTGGGTTCAATGCTGGCTCAACCATCACTGCATCACGAAGGATCCTCAGGCGGTGACAAGTAAAGGAAAACTGAAACACTTCCACATAACAGGTACCTGATTTCAGCTATACTCTATTCTAAATTTCTCAGGAATCCGCTTTGCATCAAGGCAAATAACTTGTGCACAAAATGACTATTAATAACTAGATGCCAAACGATGCTGCAATCCAGACTGTATTTGAATCTGATTGAAAGTGTTCATAGACAATAAGGGAGGTGATAATTCCTTGAAAAGTGTGCATGAGGTTTGTATAACGAAAAGTGTATACATAGCGATTTTAAAAAAAAATTACAATTTTTTTATTTTTGTAATTGTATATGTTTTGTGATTACCGTATATACTCGCGTATAAGCCGAGTTTTTCAGCCCACAAATTGGGCTGAAAAGTTACCCCCTCGGCTTATACGCGAGTCACTATACGGGCGCCCCCCCCCAGAGGTATACAGGCCCCCCCATCAGTATACAGGCCCCCCCCAGGCTCTGGAAACCTGTAAAGGAAGATGATTATACTTATCGCTGTCCGGCTGCCGTCCCCGCTCTGCATCGCGATCCTCCATCTGCATCGCGATCCTCCATCTTCCGGGTTCCTGTCGGCGCCGAGAATGACGTCATTGTCGGCGCAGAACACAGGAAGTCGGAAGCCGGAAGATGGAGGAGCGCGATGCAGATGGAGGATCGCGATGCAGAGCGGGGACGGCAGCCGGGCAGCGATAAGTATAATCATCTTCCTTTACAGGTTTCCCGAGCCTGGGGGGGGCCTGTATACCTCGGGCTGCTGCTGTATATAGCCTGGGGGGGCCTGTATACCTCGGGCTGCTGCTGTATATAGCCTGGGGGGGGCCTGTATACCTTGGGCTGCTGCTGTATATAGCCTGGGGGGGACCTGTATACCTTGGGCTGCTGCTGTATATAGCCTGTGGGGGGCCTGTATACCTCGGGCTGCTGCTGTATATAGCCTGGGGGGGACCTGTATACCTCGGGCTGCTGCTGTATATAGCCTGGGGGGTCCTGTATACCTCGGGCTGCTGCTGTATATAGCCTGGGGGGGGCCTGTATACCTCGGGCTGCTGCTGTATATAGCCTGGGGGGGACCTGTATACCTCGGGCTGCTGCTGTATATACCATGGGGCTGCTGCTGTATATACCATGGGGCTGCTGCTGTATATACCATGGGGCTGTTGCTGTATATACCATGGGGCTTCTGCTGTATATACCCTGGGGCTGCTGCTGTATATACCCTGGGGCTGCTGCTGCTGTATATACCCCTGGGGCTGCTGCTGCTGTATATAACCCTGGGAAGGCTGCTGTAACACTGCTGGGGCCTGTATATACCACTGGGGAGGCTGCTGTATACCACACTGCTGGGGGCTGTATACTACCACTGGGGAGGCCTGTATACCATCGGGGGCGCCTGTATACCACACTGCTGGGGGCTGTATACCTGTGCTGGGGTCCACCCTCGGCTTATACACGAGTCAATAGTTTTTCCCAGATTTTGGGGGCAAAAGTAGGGGGGTCGGCTTATACACGGGTCGGCTTATACACGAGTATATACGGTATGTATGATGTTTATTTGTTTTATAGCAGTGTAATTCCTCAACTGAGGTTGATATATGTGCCAGTGTAGGGATGGTGCAGTAAATAAATTGTGTGTGAATTTTGGAGTACAAACTGCAATCTTAATGAGTGCTCAACATTAGTGCACCCTTAGTAAAAAAAATTTCAGTGTGTAGTTAATAAACAGGGCTACAGAGAGTAGACGCCTGTGAGTGGAACAGCTCAGTTGAAAATCTAGCGCTTTCCTAATTAACAATTTTTAAATATTTTGATCATGTTATCATTTTATGTGTTTTTAAAACTTCAAGCTCTATAAACTTGAATGCGTATTGATTTGAAACAGATTAGGTGGGTATTCCCTAAGTATATCAACAACCTTCATCAAGGCAGCTTGATTTCCTTAGTAAAATAGGCTACATAAGAGGTTTAACTGACTCTAAATAGTTTAAAATACTTAAAAGTCTTATAAATGGATGCAGCTCTATTGACATTTTTAAGATTTTGGGGCATGATCACAGAAACTCAAAAAGGTTGCTGCAAAAAGTCAAAAGGATTGCAAAACACATATTGAGAAAAAAAGACATACATTAACTGACAAAGGTTTTAGAAGAATCAGGAAGAATGTGAAATAACTAGGAACCCATTATCCTGCAGTGCTTTCATATTCCAGAGCTCCAACCTCCATTGAGTGCCCAGAAGTACAAGGTGTTAAGGGCTTAGAGACATTGTCAAGGTATAGAAGGGTGAAACCCAACCACAAATGAACAAAAGACATAACTTGAAACATCAACACTGAGCCAAGAAATGGCTACCCAAGAAATGGAATACTTCTATGCAGGCAATGGAGCATTGTATTGCATAAAATTCATGATTTTCTTGAAAGATGGAAACTTTGTGCTTTACCACTGGTTGGAGAAAATGTCTTCTAAATACTGTCAGCAGATTTGAGAGATGATTTTGAGTCCAACGTCACCCTGAAAAGGTCCAACTACTCCATGTTTAATCATATCTGCCAACAACAGTACCCACACCTCTACTTTGATGTTGTTTGAATCAAAGTGGAACTCTATGTCTATTACTGATCTAGCCACAGGCCCATCCATCTGGTCCAGTAAGAGTCATTTTTATATCATCAGTCCATGAAACCTTTCAAAAATCTGTCTTCAGATAGTACTAAGGCCAGTTTTGATGTTACAACTAATGTGTCTTGTTCAGTGATGGTCAAGTTTTAGCTGTCTTCTCAACTTGGCTATGTAGCTGAGGACTGATCACTACAGTCCCTGACAAAAGTAAAGTTGCCTATCCATGTTATGTAAATAAAAGCTTATAACCTGATGTTAAATTCATCCATTGGTTTTATAAATTACTCTTTTGAATGCTGAAACCCTCCCAAATGTGGTTTATGTTAAGAAAATAAATTGGCATCAATGCTGAAATATTGATCGTTTAATGAACACAGAATGGTCAGATTTTGGCAAGACAAAAGTTTTGTCGCCTGGTGGTATAATGCACTCAATCCTAGTTCATCCTCACCTGTGCTCCGTGAATGATCGATTAATTAGTGGGTGTGTATAAAAAGAAACCCAGCACCCCAGACCTTCACTTGAACTGCAACATGAGCTTTGACAACATGCCAAAAATCCACCCTGTGACCAAAGCCTTGATTATCAAGAGGCTGAAGACCAGATCCACTACAGAGGTGGCTGACACCTTTAATGTGTCTCAGCATCAAGTACAAATAATTAAAAAAAGATTTGAAGAGACTGGAGATGTATTTGACAATCCCAGGTCCGGCAGACCCCACAAGACAACTGCTCAGGAGGAACGTTTGTTGGTTAAAAAAATCCAAAGCAAGCCCCTTTTCCACTGCAGCAGAGCTCAAACAGGCCTGGTCAACTCAAGTCCCTGTGTCAACTAGAAGAGTTTGTAGGATCCTGTTTTAAAATGGCCTCTATGGTAGAATCAGCGCCCAGAAGCCAGCACTAAACAAAAGAAAAATACAAAACTGTGTGGCATTTGCAAAGTCCCACTGCCTGCTAAACAGATGGATGCTGGAAAAGAGGCAGAAGGTGGATTTCTCTGATGAATTTTCAGTAGAATTAAACCACAGCCGCTGCAAATACTGCGGGAGACCTACTGGAGCCAGTATGAATCCAAATTTGGTGGTGGAGAGATCATGGTCTGGGGTTACATTCAGTATAGGGTGTGCAAAACATTTGCAAGGTGGAAGGCAATATCAATAGCCTAAAATATCTAGAAGTATTAGCTACCTCTTACATTCCAAAGCATAAAAGGGGTCAAATTCTGCAGCAGCATGGTGCTCCATCTCATACATCCATCTCTACAACAAAGTTCCTCCAGGCAAAAAAGATCAAGGTGCTCAAGGACTGGTCAGCCCAGTCACCAGACATGAATATCATTGAGCATGTTTGGGGTAGGATGAAAGAGGAAGCTTGGAAGACAAAAACAAAGAATCTAGATGAACTCAGGGAGGCATGTAAGACTGCATTCTTTGCTATTCCTGATGACTTCATTAATAAATTGCATGAATCATTGTTGAACCGCATGGATGCAGTCCTTCAAGCTCATGGAAGTCACACAAAATATTAAATATGACTCTTATTGCACCAAAACCTCATTCACCAACGTTATGCAACATATATTTGTATTTTAAGTTAATTATTTGTTTGAATATCACATTACTTTCTGTGGGCGATAAAACTTTTGTCTTGACAAAATCTGACCACTCTGTGTTCATTAAATTATCAATATTTCAGCATTGATGCCAATTTATTTTCTTAACCTAAACCACATTTCGGAGGGTTTCAGCATTCAAAAGAGTAATTTATAAAACCAATGGATGAATTTAATGCCAGGTTATAAGCTTGTATTTACATAACATGGATAAGCGACCTAACATTTTTCAGGAACTGTATATAACACTGATGGATAGTGAGTTCCAGGTCATTTCATTTTTGATTCTTCGTAAAGTATTGGCAGTTAGGCAATGTACCAATGCTCAGTATTTTGTGGCAGAAATACACACCAAATTTTCAGTGTGAAATTGGTGTGTTTTTGGTGTGGAAATGGTGCAGATTCGTGTCCTGCATTTTTCATCATCAAGTCAATGGTTTGAAGGGCTGAATAACACTGGACAATCTGCTGTAAGAATTAACATGCTTTAGATTTATCTGCAACAAAATCCGCAATTTATTTGCAGCGGAAAAAAAATGCAGCATGGGCACAACACTTCGGAATTCTCATAGCTTTTCCTGGGACTTTGATGGCTTGTGGATTTTACACAAATCTGCACCTTTTCTGCTGTGAAATCCATAGGAAAAAGGCTGCAAAATCTGCAGCGTGTGCACAAGCATTAAAGCATATCTCCACATGTTTTCTGTGATCCTGTGCAACAAACTTTGATGTATCCAATATTGTTGCAATTCCAAGAATGCTGCATCCTACTGTAAAACTTTTACAATGTTTGACATTTCAGTCAGCTACATCTCTTTTTTGTTTCTTTTTGCCTGAGAAAAGCAAGCTGCCTATTAATTCTGCCCCAATTGGTAAAGAATATTGATTTCATTGGCCACATAGTCCTTCCGTACACAAATAAACATCACCTGATCTGCTTTCATATAGCTTTCAGTTGGAAAATATGCATACAAATGATGATATGTTCAAAATACTGAATTACCTAATACGTTTTTTGACAGCGTACAAAAGGGACCAGCTTTATTCTACACAAATTTTAAATTGAAATGAACAATTGAAGGAAATTACCAACCCCAAAGATTGGATTTGCTTTCATCAGTTCAATCTGGATCGAAAGTCATGGAAAAAGTGATGCAAAAATGTATCTGGATTGTCATAATTTCTCAAAATTTCTGTTTCAGGGCTGGATCACAATTTTGCAACAAATATTTTCATCTGGACTCCTGAGTGGTCCTTACAAATGTCCTGTGCAACAATTTATGTGCAGATGGGAATGATTCCATTGTAAATATTAAAGGCCATGTTACACACACAGATATATTGGTCACAGATCTCTGGTTGCAGTGAAATCATGGACACATTGCTCCATTTTGTGGCTGTGTACAATGCAACAATGCGTCCATGATTTCACTGAAACCAGAGATCTGTGACCAATATATCTGTGTGTGTAACGTGGCCGTAAGATAATTTCATTAATATTCATGTAGCATGTTATTTAGAGCACCGCATGAAAGTAACAGCACATCTCTGGACATACGGCATGTTCAGCTCTCTTACAAAGTGAAATAAATTAGTAGGAGAAAATATGCTGTGGTTGCAATGATGAACTGAACGAACAAAACATTTTCAAACTGCATTATATACAGTTTTATAGTACATACGGCAGTGTATGTTAATTTGTGCACTCTTTAGAATATTCTGTATGTCTTTTTTTATTTTCTTTAATCAGATCTTTTTATTAAAAATGTTATCATACATAACACGAAAAGAGAAATACAAACAATAGGACCCAAATTCCTTACCCTCCACCCTACCCCAACCCGCGTAAACCAACAGATTGCTCCCGTAGTACACATCCAGTATATAAAACATGACATCATGTTCTCCTTCTATGGTGACACATTTCTAGAAAGCAAAATGTGTAAGCACAAAAGTCATCAGTCAGACAGTGTAATTCAAGCAAGTGAGCGAAATAGGCAGTTCCCTAAGTACGCATGGCATTTATGATAGCTGTGATGTGATATCCATGATATACATTCTATTTACCCCAAATTTTGTCAAATTTGCGGAGGACCTTCTGTTTCCTATACACTGCCTCCTTTAACCTAAGCAAGAGGTGCATCCTTTCCAGGAACTCCCGAAGTCCAAGAAGCGAGGGAACCAGCCAATGTGCTATAATTTTTCTCACCTCGTGTAAGGCACTTTTTTTGCAACTTCTTCATCCTTGTCGCACCCCCTTGTCCTCACATGGCCCAACATCATATACTATAGGTTGCAATGGGAGGTTGCATACGAACACATTATTAATAAACCTCACACATTTATTCCAGAATATTGCGACATGGCAGCAGTTCCAGAACGTATGGCTAAGATCCACCTCCTCCCTACATTTCTGACAAGCACTATCCCCTCTTACACCAACACGTTGGAGAAATTTAGGACTTCTATATACCTTGTGTAGTAAATATAGTTGTTAGAGTCTCTGAGCCTCACAAGTGGACAGAAGACGGACACTCTCCACAATATCTTCCTATTGATCATGATTAGTGATGAGTGAGTATGCTCGGCGCGACTCGGTACTCGCACGAGTATCTCGGTACTCGGGGTGCTCGGCGAGCACCGAGTACTGCCGAGATGCTCGGACTGCTCGATAATAAATAGCAATCTGAGACACATACACTGCTCCCTTCAGTGCACACAGTGAGCTGGCACCATACAGGGAGCAGATTAATTGATAGGATCCCTCTGGGGGCCACAGCAAGGTGTTATATGCTGTGGCAATTTGAAAAAGCCCTCCCTCCCGCCCTTTTCCGGAATTACTCTTTTTATAACCGGAAGTCTGTGGGCGGAGCCTGTCACTCATTGACTTACATTGGCTCGGTGCTCTGGCCGAGTACAAGAGTATCTTGAGATGCTCGGCCAGAGCACCGAGCACCCGAGCATTTTAGTGCTCGCTCATCACTAATCATGATCTATAACCCCAATGTTCCATTACTACCTCTCCTCAACCACCAGAGGCCTATACCATTTTAACTGTTGCATCAGGATTCCATAAATTCTAGAGATCATTCCCTTTCCAACACTATGACACAGGAGTGTATTAAACAATAGGTGATGTTAAATTTTACTCCGCAAGTGCCGTGGCTGCACCGACCATGCATGTCTCACCTGGAGATAGAAGTAGAAAGTATTCTGTGGGGTAAAAAAAATCATCCTTAAACTGCTGAAAAGATTTAAACGTGTCCCCCACCAGTAATTGCGCCACATAAGAGATTCCCAGTCCCTTCCACAAGCCAAAACCCTCCAACAACATTTAATATAACTTTAGTCTACTGCCACACTCTCCTCATGAACATAAATGTTGGCAAGGTTTTCTGGCCATCACGATCCAAGTGCCCAACTTCCAAAAATGGGATTATCGGACGATTACAAGTAAATTAACGCACCAGTTTGTCCAAGTACCCTTAAAATGATCCTAAACCCCAAACTGACCCCCCCGTATCTTTAGACCTGTCCCTGCACCCCTCTTATCATTTCTAGCCATCCCTTTTGCAGAAAAAATCGATTTTGTAAAGTAGAGAAAAAGTTAGATTTACTTCATCCTGTGTGAGTTCTCTCTTTCTGAGGAAGCCGCAAATAGGCGGGCCTGTCTGCTGCTTCCTTGTAATTATGCACACCCCTCTCAGGTTGCTGCCTCGCATAGAGCCTGGCCGCGTCATGAAAGGGGGCGGGGCTCTGGCATGACGCGATTTAGCCCCACCCCTTTCATGACGCAGCCAGGCTCTTACCAAGGCAGCAACCTGAGAGGGGCGTGCATAATTACAAGGCAGCAGCAGACAGGCCCCGCCTATTTGCGGCTTCCTCAGAAAGAGAGAACTCACAAAGGACAAAGTAATATAACTTTTTCTCTACTTTACAAAAGCAATTTTTTCTGCAAAAGGGATGGCTAGAAATGATAAGAGGGGGTGCAAGGACAGATCTAAAGATGTGGGGGGGTCAGTTTGTGGGTTTAGGACCACTTTAAGAATATTTTATATGTCTGCATAAATTCTAGCATTAAAATACCAGTTGCACTCAAATAGAGGATTGACTAAAGGATGTAAATAGTGAAAATTGGAATGTAACTATGCATTACTGCCAAGAAAAAAAACATAATTTATTAAGAACCTAATTTATTATGGAAAAAGCCAAGACATCAATACATGAGCAAAGCACTGAAGTCATTGTACATAAGAATGGTTGAAGAATTAAGTTATGGCCAATTCACACACTACAATATTGTTAACAACATAATTGAAACGTCATTGATTTGTGATCAAATATATATATTGTTTGTGCGTTGTTGCATGTAAACAAGCCATAAATTGTTGGATCGTTCAGCAAAAGTTTGAGATCCTGACCTCAAATCTATCGTTCGTCGTCCAATTAACGCTCAGTGAAGCAGCAACATCGTTTAGTGTGACACCTTTTTGAACAATGTCGTTTATAATTCTCCTATTCCTGCCGCTTTTTAACATCGTGCAATCGTTCTTCACCAAGTAGCTGGAGCATTGCCAAATTTAAGAACGTTAACTATATCCTTGCGTGTGACAACGCACTAATGATGTCGAAACAATCGCGCTCACATGACATAGCTATCGTTAACCTATATCCTAGCGTGTGACGGTACCTTTAGGGATATTGAAGGGCCATGTCAAAATAATAAACTTAATCCTATAGAAATGTTGTGGAAGAGACCTGCATAACAGAATTGAAGCTGTTTAGTTAAGAGAAATGGGTTAGAGTTCCAGCAAGCCAATATGCAGAAATTATCAACAATTATTGCAAATGTTTTGATGCAAATATTGATTGACCTGAGTATCACACCAGATCCTGAGTGAAAAGGTTCACATACTTCTGCCACACTCTGATATATGATTTTGAATAATTTTCCTCATTGAAAACATGACATCAAATATTTTTTATTTTTTTTATTTGTTACTTTATCTACATTAGGGCCCTTTCACATCAGCGTTTTTTGAAATTTGCGGCAGATGCGGTGAAAAAAACCGCATCTGCCGCAAATACCGCATACCGGCTGCACTTGCGGCGCGGTTGCGGTAAACGCCATGCAAAGTATAGGCGTACTTGCGGCAGGTGCGGCAAGTGCGGTTTTGCACTCGCGGCAGGTGCGGCAGCGAAAAAAACCGCGGTCAGCTGCATGCATTGAGTTAGATGTGCCCATCTCCATCTCCTGGCAAAAAAAACAGACAAAATCTGCAATGCATTTTTAGTTTGATTTTAGTGCAGTTTTGTAAAAAAAAAACAGCATGCGTTGAGTTCAATGAGTTCATCTGCATCTTCCTGGCAGAAAAATGCATTTGTGACATGTTTGTGATGCTTTTCTGTCATAAAACTGCATGCAAATCCTTTTACCAGCAAAGTCATTGAAAATTCAAAAGCTTTTTGCATATGTTCCTTTTTTCCCTTGCAGATTTGGTGCAGAAATTCATTTGCAACTGTCATTCTGCTTCGAGTTCTGCTCATTTAACATAATGAATATTCACTTCTCCCCACCCACCTTCTGTGCCAGTATCAGTGAATTGTTGCCAACACACACTAGTGTAAAAATAAATGGTTGAAAAAAATGGTGTAGGGACGTCCTTATTTGATACCCAGCACAAATAAAGCTGACCGATGTAGGCTGCAGCCCCCAACTGTGTGCATTATTTTGGCTGTGTATCAAAATATAGGAAAACCTATGAGAACTTACAAACTTGAATTCCAGTGATCTGACTGCCGTATTGTCGGATTGCTGTGGCATTGTGTCCTGCAATCCATACATCCGGCAGCGAGTTCAACTGAGTTCACTGAACTCTGGTGACCTCAGTGATGTCACCACTCTCAGGGGGCTCCCCAGCATCTGGAGGTGTGTCTTAAAGACCCAGTTACACACACAGATAATTGTGCAGAGATTGTTCGCAGATCTCTGGTTGCAGTGAAATCATGGACACATTGTTCCATTTTGTGGCTGTGTACAAATGGAACAATGTGTCCATGATTTCACTGAACAATCTCTGCACAATTATCTGTGTGTGTAGCAGTACCTTTAGAGGCTATAGTGAGTGGTTGCATTTTCCATCATTGCAGCTTCTGGATGTTTCAGAACTGGATTCTTCGTGAGACCTCATGTAGACTACTTTGGATCTGCACAGGTATTTGGGAAATTAATAAAGGGATGAAAGAGAGTATGTTTATTTTTTATTTCAAATAAAGGTTTTTTCAGTGTTTTTGTTTACCGTATTTCGTTTGCTTTACAGGTTAGTAATAGGGGCATCATAGACCCCTATCCATACTAACCAAGACCTTGATGACAGCTGTGACTTTTGACAAATGACAGCTGTCAATAATCACTTACATGACCCTGATTGCCACCAAACCAGGGAATTCAGGATGAGTTTGGCAAAGCGCCAGAATTTGGTGTCTCTAATGGATATGCCAATTCTGGGGGGGCTGTGGGATGCTATTTTCTGCCTGGGAGGACCCAATAACCATGGGGTTCCCCAGCCTGAGAATACCAAACCCCAGCCATATGCTTTATCTTGGCTGTGTATCAAGATTGTGGGACATCATGCAGCTTTTTAAAATTATTTAAATTATAATAATTGTCAAGATAGCGCACACACCTGGGGCTGCAACCATTAGCTGCTGGCTGTATTCACACCGGGTATAAAACTACAGAAGACCCCATGCCATTTTTTTCAATTATTTATTTTTACTCTAATGTGTTGGGTAACCAAATTACAGATGCAAGCATAGAGGGTTGGGGTGCAGTCTGACTGCAACCAATCACAGATGCTGTCACAGAGGGTGGGTAGGGGGAAGCAGAGGAATATTCATAAGGTTAATTGAGTGGAGCAGGAAGAAGTGACAGCAGGGCTGAAATTCGGTATGTATTTATCTGCTTTAATCCCCTTTTTACTCTGGTAACGCTTGCTGATTGACTGTGCTCCAGCATTTTAAAAGCTTTATCTGGATGGTCAAACTCAAAAAGTAACACAGACGTCCCTGAGAAGTGCATGTTCGAGGTCCATGCATGAACACTAGTTGTCTGGTATGCACCTCAAACCTTAGAGTTTGGGTTTACCCATTACTATTTGAGAATATTACATCCTAATTGTAGTAAAGGTTTTAGAACCACAACCAGTGATGAGCAAGTGCTAAAATGCTTGGGTGTGTGATATTCAAATTGAGCAGGTTGGATACTTGGATAGCCTCAACTTTAGTACTGAGCATAATGGACGTCAATGGGAAACTCAAGCATTTTTCCGGGAGACCCTAATATGAGGGTTGGGAAGGCAGGTAAATCAATGAGATAGATGGAAACAGAACTCAAATGGAATGGGAACAGAATCAAAAAGATGCCTGGAAGTATCATCGACCCCCAGCTCACTGCTGGGACCCATGTTGTCAAGACTATTATTCCCCTTTTGTGGACTGACAATAAAATGTACAAAATCAAAGATAAATTAGATTTTATATAAAAAAGTGAGAAACATTCTATCTTGTATAATGACTTGTATATAAGGCAAAATGAAATGATTAAAAAAAAAAACTCTCCTTTTCATACACCCCTTAATAGTTGAGCCATCTCTCACCGCATTTCTCCATCACATATGGCTACAGTAGATGACAAAATAGAGGGGAATATAAAATTACACACATCTGGGTACGTGCTGTGTGACAGGGTAAGACACATCCTGTTTAATTCATAGAGGAGGGTCTCTGAAACTCACAAAGACTATGCAGATAATGCAAGAATTGGCAAAATTTATAAAGAAGTGGACTTCAATACACCCTGTATTATACATAAAGGAGGGCCTCATACACTGTCTGTTAAAAATTACAGGAAGTAGGACTTCCAGATTTACCCATCACTAGTCATTACTTAACAAAGTAAATATATTCCCAAATTCACATTGTCCAAAATGGCATCACATAGAAGGAAAATGTCACAAATATTAAGAAAGAAAATAATTTTTGTACATAAGAAATTTGAAAGCTAGAAGATCAGCAAAGCCTTACTTATATCAGTCAGAATACTGTAACAAAAATGTTAACAAATATGGAACTGGATCAAGCTCACAGAGAAATCCAGGCCAACCAAAGAAGGTAATTCCTAAATAGAAAAGTCTCTAATGAGAAGGGTTGAGGATAAAGGAAATTGCAATTAGTTAAAGCTGCAGAAAGCCAAATTGGGGACTTTGATTCACCTAACCCAACATGGCGTATACTAAAAAAAACTCTCCTAGTGCTCTCACATTTAAGAGCATATGTAGGATTTTTTAAGGCCCAAGATTAAAAATGTGATAACTACAGGGATGCTATACTCTGTAGTGATAAGACAAAGATAAATATTTTTGGAAGTGATGCTTTCAAAACAAATATGGTATGGCAAAGGTAAGAAATATAAAGAATAATGCATGTTGCCTACAATGCTTGTGTAATGGTAGTTTCCAGGAGTTGTATTTCATTCATCTGCCAATCAAAATTTTGGAAAAAAAATTAGCAAAGATGGTGAACTTGCATTTCAAAACATTCGCTCATCTGTGCTATATTTAGAAGGAAGGAATGGAAAAAGATCAAAGACGGGGTACGAACCAACCAAAGAAACCATGAATAGGTATTCTATGTGCATGTGAATGTGATAGGTTGGGTGAGCCATATTGTCATGCACATAAAATCAATAGTCTTGAAAGATTGAAAAACCAGAGATATAAGGGTGGCTTCACACTTGCGTTCGCCTGCGCTGTGCATTGCGGTGGGCGAACGCAAGCCAAGCGCAAGCACTCCTATCCCTTTGTTTAACATGGGGAAGCATGGTGTATGCCCTTGGGTGCAGATGGCCGTGCGTACTCATTGCTCCCCATGTGTGATTTGTACGCATGTGGATGCTTGCGTACAAATCATACATTCTCGTCCACACCATGAACGCAACATGCTTGAGGTCATGGTGCGGACGAGAATGTATGATTTGTACGCAAGCATCCACATGCGTACAAATCACACATGGGGAGCAATGAGTACGCACGGCAATCTGCACCCAAGTGCATACACCGTGCATCCTTATGTTAAACACAGGGATGGGCGGTGCTTGCGCTCAGCTTGCATTCACCCACCGCAATGCGCAGCGCGGGCGAACGCAAGTGTGAAGCCACCCTAAGATCTTCTGAAAAAAAGTCATTATCACAAAAAATTATGAATGATAATTAATAATACATTAATTAATAATAAAATTAATAATTAACTTTATTATTAATTTTTTGTGATAATGACTTTTTTTCAGAAGATCTCTGTTTTTTCTCCACTTCTGTTACTGACCCAACTCCAGATTTATGTAATGTTTGGTAAAGACACTCATAAGGAATATTCCGCACTCACAACATCAAATGTTTCAAGAGTATTGATTTTACATGCATGGCAATATGGCTCACCCAACCTATCACATTCATATGCACATAGAATACCTATTCATGGTTTCTTTGGTTGGTTCGTATCCCATCTTTGATCTTTTGCTATTCTTTCCTTCTTTATAAATACAGTTTTTTACACAAATTTTAAAGGCATAATAACAGTCAATATATTTGTTCTATAGTGACTTTATATTGAATCAGGGGGAAAAATTATATTTCATTGTATTTATTGGGGATCATGTGTGAACATACGTCATACATATCCACCCATATTTCCACGCTATCATGACGTCTTTAATTATTTGGCATTTTTTGAATGTATAAAATGCAGACTGTTGCACTGGCTCTTGATATCTGTAATCCCTGAGGAAGGAGCAAAGCAGGCTCCGAAACTCGTCGGAAGAATAAAGGAGCATCATTGCATCAGACCTTTAGTCCTGTCTTTCTTCACAGCAGCGCGGATCACCAGCACTTTTGTCTTTCTGTTTCCAGTCGTATACCATATTTTACATGGAAGTGTGAATCCAGCATCAGCTGTACAGCGCAGATACTTATTGTCGGTCATACAACCCTATCAGGTGAGCACATCTCAAACAGGTGAACTGCCCCCCTTCTCATTGAGATAAGACCCTATGCGCTTTTATGTCTCTTAAATACTATACCTGTCAGAGATTGACATGGGATGTAATTAGTTAACAGCAGTGGGTATATTTATGAGCTACCCACCGCCGTTGGAGGTTCATGTCTACTTATCAGATCAGCCAATATGTGCAGGGAAAGATGGAGGCTCAGTGTGTTGAAGACCAGTTCATTAAGTATGATATTTTTTATCCTTGTCTAAATGAAAGGTCCACTGGTGTAAAATACACAACATTCAGTAATTGGCTTAGTATTTTCTAAACACTCACAACATTTACATTTGTATTTAGTGAACATGGAATATGAAATACATGCATTCTATAAAAAAAACCTTTTATCATAGGGGCTTGCTGCATCCGACAAAAGATCAGTAATGTGATAAGGTATTGGTAAGTATGGTTGCTTTGTTATGAGTTGTATAAAACTGTCATAAAATGAACTTAATGGAAACAGACAGGAAAGGATACACACGTCTTATGCCACACAATTAATGTATTTCACACTCTGTATTTTCTGCATTTGTTAAAACGAATATATAAAGAACAAGATATAGAAATGGCTTCAAGTGAAATAAATTCATTTAAAGCAAACATACAGAATGTGCTCACTGTGTTTGCTAGTCATAGGCTGAACAAGTACATATTTTGTCAGAACAGAATGAATGAACTTTACATTTGAAAAACCATTCTGAGCATTTACAGGGCTGCAGACAAGAAGACTGATTAGAGATGGGCAGAATCTAGAAATTAGGTTTAAGACAAATTTCTTAAATTTTGGAGATTGCAATAAATTAGGACAATTAAGTTTACATACTGTAGAAGCTTGCATGAGTTAGGGAGCATGCTCATAACAACAGGGGTTGCCTCTGAGGTTTCCCCATAATACTTTACAGCTATCATATCACATAATATAGGACAGCCAACCAAGGAGTACTTTCACATAGTCTATAAACTGTAAGGTATTTTAAGATTTTACAGACTAGGTTTGCAGAGCTCATTAATACAGATAAGGCTAGAAAAGTCTAATTCTCATTGAAGTCTACTATTATCGCATTGAAGAACAATAAAAATGTGGTGGTTTCATTGTGTAAATCATAATACACCGGTTCAAGTAATAGGCAAGTGCAGGACCTGCAGAGTCAATGTGACTGTAAATGATTGATTTTTGATATACTGAAATAACAGCACCTAACTAGCACATTTTTTAAACTCTTGACAAATTGCAAACACAAAAGAATTTTAATATCCTTAAATGATATTTTTCTCCAGTACAAAATACTGATTTGTGTGCTCTTTTGAGAATAGCAAACCTGTTGCAGATCTCAATTAATGAAAACATTTTCATTCTTAGAAGAGAAGCAGATACATTTTAATTTTAAAACATCACTTTTCTCTGCTCCATAAAAAACAAATAATTTTTGATAATCTGTGAAAAAGGTATCAATAGCAAAGAAGAACATTTTTGATGTTCCCAAAAGGGATAATTTTTACATCCTTTTGAAAAATAGCCATGGTTTCTTCCATTTGCTGTCTGTGAATAAACACTACCAAGTCAAGCATCTGGCCTCAAAATGGGATAATTTTTGGAGTATTTTTTACAATATAAGTAGCCTAAAATTGTTGTTACATAGATTACCACTGTTTACCATCTATTTTCTCCGACGAGATCTGTTATGATTATTTGAACATTGTCAAGGCTGTGTGCTTAAAAGGGGTTTATTACCATGCAAGGCAACCTCAGATTATTATACACATACTTTCTGGGCAATTAGAGGCTTTACAGAGAGTTGTGGCATGTTCACACTTACACTATTTTTTGGAAACATTATTCAAAGCTTGTGAACTCAAATTTCAAAGGATTTGATCATCTTTCCTATTAAGGTATATTATTTAACAAACCCGTTAGCTATACTTGAAACCAGATGTTTACATAGAGTATACAAAAAGATACATATGCATGTTTTTCTCACTATCTGACATGAAATCAGAATAAAAGCTTTCCATTTTCGGTCAATTAGGATTACTATCATTATTTATGTTGCCAAATGCCAGAATGAAAGCAAGAGAATATTTTAAGGCATTTTTATCTCTTTCTACAAGTCACAAGTTTACATACACTAAGATTACTATACTTTTATTTTAAACAATATGGGACAGCTCATATGATGATGTCATGTGTTTGGATGCTTCTGATAGGTAACATCTGAGTTAATTACTGACACACCTGTGGTTGTACATTAATGCACCCCTGAATCACACTGCCTATTTGTGTAGCATTATGGGAAAGTCTAAAAAAATCAGCCAAGATATTGTGTAGAGAATTGTGGACCTGCACAAGTCTTGTTCATCCTTTGGTGCAATTTCCAGATATCCAAAGGTGCCTTGTTTATCTGTACAAACAAGTATATGCAAGTGCAAATAAGATGGGAAGGTCCAGCCATTATACCGCTGAGGAAGGAGACCAATTCTGTGTCCCAGGGATGAACGTACATTGGTCCGACATCTGCATATAAACCCATTAACAAAAGCAAAAGAACTTCTGAAGATGATGGCATAAACTGGTAAGATTGTGTCATTATCCACAGTGAAAAGAGTACTGTTTCAACATGGACTGAAAGGACATTCTGCCAGGAAGAAGCCATTACTCTGTATTCTTCTGTCTGCTCACCTTATATACAGCAAAACAAATGTTGAAATAAACACATACACTCTCTCACAGACAGAATGCCTTCTTCTCAGTGCAACAAATGTACGAGATTGCGTTACCTAGCTGAGCTTTCAGATATCAGATATGTGCCTGCCATCTATCCTTCTCTCCCTCTCCCTCCCCATCAGTTGCAGCTTGCAGGACAGGACAGGAAAATGAAACTAGAAGTGAGGCACAAAGTACAGGAGTGAGGGAATAGCTGCCTTGGAAGGAGTGACTAATAAATTAACCTTTACATACTGCGGACTATTAAGCAGTAAAAATAATGAGCCAACTTATGAAACTAGCAGCCTGCAGGGTGTGAAGATGCTTATAGCAAGAGAACTGTATAACATGCAGTAATGATTTTTACATATTCTGAATGGTATGTCCAGGCACAATTCAAGGGTACTATCAGGGGCTGGCTGGTAAATTTTGGCCTAGGGGGCAATCACAAAGCAGTGGCCCGTGAGTTGCGGTGGCCAATCTGTAGCCTGCTATCTTTGGTCACTACAGTAGAAAAGCAGAGATAAGAGCTTTAAATATAATGGTGGCTGGTATACAGATATGGAAACAGAACCGAGATTACTACACAGATACAGGAACAGAAAGAAACTACAGCACGAGTACAGGAATAGAATCAAGCTAACTACATTAATTTGGATACAAAACCAAGCATACTACATACTACATACAGCAACATAAACAAGCTTACTACATAGCTACAGGAACATAATCAAGCTTACTGCATCAGTATGAAAACAGAAACAAGCTTACTTCATAAATATTGTGCCTGAACCAAAATTACTTCATTAATACCAGAAGAGAAATAAATTTAATGTATAGATAAGGGAGCAGAACCAAGTTTCCTACATAGATAAGGGAACAACAAAACTTACTACAGATGTGAAAACAGAATTGAGCTTAGTACATCAATATGGGAACAGAACCGAGCTTATCACATAGATACAACAAGACATCCCAGCTTACTACATAGATATGGGAACAGAATGAAGCTTACTGCATAAATATGGTACCAAAACTGAGCTTACTGCATAGATATGAGAAAAGAACCAAACTTACTATATAGATACAATCCCAGAAGTGATCTTATTGGATGGATGCAGGAGCAAAACCAAACTTCACTGTTATGAAAATGCAATGGATGATACTAGCAATAATATATATATAAAAGTGCATGATAGAGATTTGTAGGTAAAAAAGACTGGTGTATAAAAAGCCAACTTACATATGTATATATATACCTGTCCCAAGTACTGGATGTAATGTAAAATAGGCCCTATCATTGTATTCTTTAGATCTGATCTATACCATTCCATAGAGTTTCATAGGCACTTATACCTTATATTTACGTATTATTGTACCTATGCTGCTCATTTGAATATACATTTGCATTGTTCGGAATAAATCTAAACTATTGCATTGTATCTCATAAGCACTATTCTAATTATCAACTTACTATTGCATTTTTATTATTGACACCATTTTTGTCAGGCACACACATGCACAAGAACGCAGACAGGCACACACATAAGAACACAGACAGGCACACACATAAGAATGAAGACAAGCACACAAATAAGAAAACAGACAGGCACACACATAAAATTACAGACAGGCACATGTATAGGAACGCATACAGGCACACAACATAAGAACACATATTGACAGGCACACTAATAAGAACACAGACAGGCACACACATGAGAACGTAGACAGGCACACACATAAAAAACACAGACAGGCACACACATAGGAACACAGACAGGCACACGCATAAGAATGGAATTCAAAGGAAAAAGGGAGGGGAGAGTAAGGCTGGGGTCACAGTACCATTTTTCACATGCATTTTTGGAGACCTGCGTTTTCAAAAACGCATGTAAAAAACGCACCCATAGGCCCCCATGTTAAAAACGCATGCCCTAATAGCCAAAAAGCATGTGTGACTGTCCCATGCGTTTTTGGAGCATATCCAAAAACGCATGCGTTTTTGTAGAAAACGCATGCGTTTTTGTAGAAAACGCATGCGTTTTTATAACATGGGTTCCTATGGAAAACGCATGCAAAAACGCATGTACAGTTAGTACCTTTTAGTGCCATTCAAAAACGCATGCGTTTCCCATAGGAGCCCATGTTAAAAAAACGCATGCGTTTCTGGAAAAACGCATGCGTTTTTTTAACATGGGCTCCTATGGGAAACGCATGCGTTTTTGAATGGCACTAAAAGGTACTAACTGTACATGCGTTTTTGCATGCGTTTTCCATAGGAACCCATGTTATAAAAACGCATGCGTTTTCTACAAAAACGCATGCGTTTTTCAAAACGCTCAAAAAATTACTACAAGCACTATTTTTAGGTGCAGATTCAAAAACGCAGCCAAAAACGCAGGGAGCCATCACACACCTTAAAAAACTCATGCTGACATGAAAAACGCATGTAAAAAAGCATGCGTTTTTAAAAGGCACTAAAAAAACTGTGACCACAGCCTAAGAGAACAATAGTCACACTCCGCTTTAATATATAAACCGTATCCCAGGTTGGCTATACAGTGAGCGAAATCAGGGTCAGCCCCCTCCTTTATGAACAAACTGCATGTCATCCTTCAGTAAAAATAAGACAAGTCTGCTCTTGAACTGAGCCCTTCTGGCTGCCGCGCATAGAAGGTTAATATCCACTGAGCTTAACGCTCTAAGACCCGACGCTCAATGTCCCCTCCTCGTCTTAAAGAAAACACCTTTTCTATGCTTTTAATTTCCAATCCGCTAACATCACCACCATGTATGTCCAGAAAGTGTCTTGACAAACTGGACATACTCCTGCGACTAGCACATAGATCGGGGTTAGCCGATGCTATGTGTTTAGCTATTCACTTCTTAAGGGGTCTGATCGTGCACCCCACATAGTCTTTGGCACAAAATTTGCAAGTGGCCATGTAGATTACATGAGTCGTATTGCAGTTTATGTAGGCCTGAATGCTACATTCTCATCCTATAGCTCTGTTGTTAAAAGTTCTGGTAACATTCATATGTCTACACAAACTGCATCTAGAACCCCCACAGCCATAATTACCCAATGTCTGTAACCATATGTTTTTTTTTCTATTGCTCTTATATTCTGATGGTGACAACAAATTACCAATGCTCAAAGATCTTTGGGGAAAAAAACGATAACCCTGTCTTATTATGTTGCACAAAATTGGATCCTGATTCAGAATGGGCATTGTTCTTTTCAGTGCATGAACTATATTTTCATAGTCAACACTGTAATTGGGGGAAAACGTAAGCAAGGAGGACTCTGAATGTTTTTTACATGGTTTGTTCTCTAGTAGAAAATCCCTAGTTATCTGATTGACCTTCGTTAAAGCCCTGTTCATACTGTGCGGTTTATAGCCCCGATTGGTGAGATGTTTCCAAATGATTGCAGATTCTTTCTCAAAGGTATCTTTATTAGAGCATATTCTTTTTGCTCTGATTAACTCACCATATGGGAGGTTGTTAACTGCATGCCGCGGATGGCAACTCTCGGCATGCAGGACTGCATTCCCAGTAATCGATTTCCTGTAAAGCTTGGAATAAAGAATTCCCAATATGGGGTCTCCCATAAGCTCCACATCCAGATAACAGACTGAGTTATCATATATATTAACGGAAAATGCTTAATTGTATGTGTTGTCTCCAACATAGCTGATGACATTTTTTAATGTGTCCAATGATGGGGAGGCACCAGACCGCCAGAGTTCCAGATTATGATGATATCGTTAATGTACCTCCCCCACCATATCACCTAATCTAAGTATGGGTTGTTTGCCGTATGCATATATTTATATTCCCAGACCATCATATAGATGTTAGCAAGCGACAGGGAAATACCCACCCCATGGGACATCCACATAGCTGCAGATAGTAATTCTTGTCGAACCTAAAGAAATTAGAAATCATGCTGAGCAAATGTTTGACACACATTAATAGAAATTGGCGATGGTCAGATGAATACACAGAAGTGGAATCCAGAAAGAATTCCAGTACTTCAATAGCAAGGGAATGAGGAATACAGGAGTACAGTGAGACAACATCTAATGTGACCCAGCTGTATCCCTGTTTCCACTGTATTTTATCAAGCACTGCCAACAGATGTTTTGTATCCTGTATGAATCCCACTGCAGATTTCAGTATCAACTGCAACTTCCTGTCAACCCAATTTGATAATCTCTCATTTGCGCTCCCTATCCCCGCCACAATGGGGCATAATGGGGGTGGGAAAACTCCCTTGTGCGTTTTGGGAAATGCATGAAAGGTAGGGCACACTGGTTTAGAAATCAAAAGGTATTCCGCCATATCCTGTGTAATTACATCAAGTGCTCTACCCTCATTAAGTAAAAGTTGTAAATCCTCCACTACTTTTCTAGTAGGATTAGCAGGCAAGGGGTGTTAAGTCGCAGTATCCAACAGCATATTTAAGATCTCTCGTTGGTATAAACCACTGTCAAGTATCACGACAGATCCCCCCTTGTCTGCCATCCAAACTACAATGTGTGGATTATTCTGCAGCTGGTTGAGAGCACATTTTTCTGACATATCTAGATTGTTTCTTATATTGGGTTTTGAATCAAGAATACATCTTATTTCATTTTCCATTGCAAATTGCAATTGATCCATGGCAGTAACCCCTGAATTCAGCAGGTAAAAATATAGATTCGGGATCCTGTCAGCAGGACCAAGTCCAATTGTAGTGATTGAATGTTCTACTGATAATTCTCTTAGATTAACCAGAGCCACCTGTCCTTTTAAAGGGATTCTGTCACCTCCAAAATGCCTCCTAAGCTATCAAAACATGTCCCTGCACCATCCTATCACTAATCTCACTCTTCTTTTGTCTCCTAAAAGCATCCTGTGAAAGTGGAGAAAAACATTTTAATACTCACTCATTAGTGATTATAATTAGCAGGGGCTATATTCTTTAGTCACCAGGGGGTGTTCTTTTGCAGCTCCAGGACCCAGCCCTCTCTCTGTCTGTGCTTAAGTGAAACTGAAACTGAAGGCAGGACTAATGATTTGCATTCTGTGAGTGATAGAGAGGGGGGAGTGCAATGCCCGCACATCACAGCAAACACACAGAGACAGGGTGGATCCTGGAGCTGCATAACAGCCCGCCTTGGTGACTATGAATATAGTCACTGCTAATTATAATCACTAATGAGTGAGTATTAAAATGTTTTTTTTAGGAGACAAAAGAAGTGTGAGATTAGTGATGGTATGCTGCAGGGACATGTTTTGATAGCTTAGGAGGCGTTTTGGAGGTGACAGAATCCCTTTAATTCCAGATGGGGTGAAATGGCATTATCAGTAGGATCCTGACTTGATGGGGTTAAGTCTACATTGTTAGATTGCCAAGATAATGCATTGTAAGAGTAAAAATGCCGCTTAACTGTCAATGCTCTTATGAATTTCTTTATATCCTTCAAGGTGTCAAACAATTGCTTCTGCATGTTGGCACAAAACTTAACCACCTCTTTAACAGATTATGCAAGTGTCAGAG
>JARQOC010000002.1:551943147-552008147 GCA_033576535.1 Allobates femoralis | reverse complement strand
AAAGAAATGTCCTCTCGTTCAGGAGTTGAAAAACTGACTCGGGTGGATCTTGTTGAATTATTACGGTCTCTGTTCCTTTTCCTCAGAAAGTAACGTGTTTTTTTTTGGGATGTGCTATTCCACACATATACCATCTTGTCCTCATAGTCTTTACAGTCTCTCAAAAACTTCTTTCTCTTAATGTCGGTGATATCTGCCTCTATATCCGTCACCTTTTGTTGTAGCTGTAAATTTAAGGCGTCAAATTCCGGATGCTTGTTGAACTTAATGAGGGAAATTTCTATTTCTTTTAAGGAGTGTTCTAAATTCTTTAAATCCTCCGCCTACTCCCCAATTATTAGCTGCATTCATTTTAAGGTAGCTTCTGTGAGTACTGTTTGCCACCTTTCCGTAAATGCCTTTCCATATTTGGTTGTTGCAACTTTTTTTAGACGGAGGCCCCTCGGGATCATCTGATGGCCAACATATTTATCCAAGGTAACAGTCACATGTTGTGTCATCAGCTCCTCCAAATTAGTAAACACTGCACACAGATCATTCAAATCAACTGGAATAGTGCCATTACCCTCCTTGGAAAACAGATTTGTAGCCCTTCATTGACGGTTTGCACATGCTGTGGCAAAATTGCTGGTCTCGGCCTTCATATTCATAAATAAAGTTATGTCCCGTACATAGTACCAGGAGCACAGTTCAGACACAATTTGAATTCAAAGGAAAAAGGGAGGGGAGAGTGCTTGCACTGATATCACCTGAGGCCGCTTGGTGCTTGGATGGAAGTCTTTTCTCCAACGGTAACGCTTATAAAGGATTCCAGCACCAGACAATACTCTTCATTTTTCCTTTTTCATTTGTGCATTACAATAAAATGATGATATCATGGGACCGAAGCCCCACCAAAACGCTGGACGCATTTCGGACAGAAGGCCTTCATCAACAGCATGAAATAAAATGAACATTTTCTCCTCAAATAGCTGTGGGAACACGCATAATGAATGCACACAAGTGAATTGAATTATAATTACATTTACATAGGCTAAAAACACTCCTACAAAGTTTACATATTTATGCGGCATCGATCTGTTAATTGGAACAAGTTACTGTTGCAATATATTAGGTGTACAAAGATATTTACATTACACTCAAATCAAAATGCAACATGATTGAACTACAATTTCTGGCTAATATACAGTAATATAATCATACAGTAAGTGAACAATAGTCACACTCCGTTTTAATATATAAACTGTATCTCAGGCTGGCTATACAGTGAGTGAAACCAGGGTTAGCCACCTCCTTTATGAACAAACTACATGTCATGCTTCAGTAAAAATAAGACAAGTCTGCTCTTAAATTGAATTCTTCTGGCTGCTGTGCATTGAGAGTTAATATCCCCAAATAAAAAAGGAAAAACGAAGACTATGGTCTGGAGCTGCAATCCTTTATAAACACGCATAAGACCACAGACAGGCAAATGCATAAGAACGCAGACAGGCACATGCATAAGAATGCAGACAGGCAAATGCATAAGAACACAGACAAGCACACACATAAGAACACAGACAGGCACATGCATAAGAACACAGACAGACACACGAATAAGAACGCAACACATGAATAAGAACACAGAGTGGCACAGGCATAGGAACGCAGACTGTCACACGCATAAGAACTTAGGCACATGCATAATAACAGACAGCTGTGTTATATAGTATACAGTTATAAAGCTTACACTTGGGCTCACTCCAGCGTCTTGCCCTATGGAGCAGCCAAGGGAATCTTGCTTCATTAATCTATCCTTGCTCTGTTGCTGGGGGGGGAGATTTTTGTTGCCTCAGTGACTCCTTACTAATGGCCCACTTTAATACTGTGTCCCCACTTTAATACTCCCCACTGACACTGCTGAGACTGGGAGGGGCCATCATTTAGTGAAGAGCGATAATGAAACTAAGGGAAAAGAAGCAACTTACTGTTTGCCAGACATGATGCAGGAAGAACCAATAGATTTATCTCTGTTCCTCATAGCGCACCAGTGAGTGAACAGAGGAGGAGGCAGGTGCTCCACCAATAAGAGCACAGCTCCTTGGCTGAGGTCAGAGGCAGAGGGTACAGTCAACACTAACACTGATTGTCTGTAATGCAGCCAATCAGTCTTAGTCTTAGCAGCAGCACCGCCCTCCTGGGATATTCAACTCTGGGAGCAGCTAACACAGTAACAGCTTATTGGAACAGCAGTGTTCCTGGTCAGCAGACAGAGTGAAAATAAGCATGCACTTCTCTCCCAGTCTGCGGCTGCATTCAGTGAGCGGCGGCCCTGAACTACTACTAAGTCATCGGCCTGGGGGGCAAATGCAGTCATGCCCCCCTGGCCCAGCCCGCCACTGGATACTCTTGGTATCATGCTGAAAATTGACCTGACATAGTCCCTTTAATATGACAGCTTCTAAATATATGTTCTATATCCATTGACAGGAAGTAAGGATATTTAACTAAGACAAGTGAAATGAGGAAGGGGAGGGGATGTGCAGCGTATCAAATAGCTTCCTGTATTCGCAGGTGTCCATTTAAAGTGGCTTGCATCCACTTGCAAACATGAAAGAAAACAGATGGAAAATCTGGAATATCATTCTTCCTTAAAAATCCATATAGTTTGTAATAACAATTCATTAAAATCTTCACATCATTAAAAGCACAAATTCTAAAAGGCCTTGCCTCATATGTTTCGGAACACACATCCTTAGTCATAGACAAACACAGCAAGACAAATGTCCCCATACTATTGTGAAAGTTACATGTGTATAATCATTTTAATCAAATTGGAAGAAATTCCTGTCACGAAAGAGGAGGTAATAAGAGAGGAAAAGATAAAAATACAAAATATACCGTAATTCATGAAAATGAGAAAAGGGGTTCATATGGTAATGAAATCTTATACATTTTTCATCAAATATCTTTTACAAATACAAAATATCCAATGTTAACCACTACGAGATTGTATTTCAGTGAATAAAAAGTATATATTCATGAAATTAATATATCTAAGTCTGCAATAAATAACCTGTAACCATTACAATGCTTATATACTGATATATTATGATACCATCAGTACTGAAAGAATTTCTTCTACTAAGTTCACTGAGTTCAATAAAAATACATAAGTTCAATTTAAAATTTAACCCATGTGGATTCCTAGCATCTAATTCTAAAATCCAAAAAACCTCTTGATTATATAGTGAGTGTCCCATGTCATACCTATAGGGGGCTTGCTCACTCGGGCAATCACTTTGATCCTTAAATGATCACCTTTATCAGCCTGATACTCCCTGAAGTGTCTGGACAAGCCAGAGATTGAATTACTTCCCAAAGAAGAGCTCGGATCCACCATTGATACATGTTCCAACATTCTCATTTTGAAAGTGCGGTCCGTACAACCGATGTAATATTTATCACAAACCACACAAGTTGCTCTATATACAACATGTATGGTATTACAGTTTATATTTTTTAGTTGTTTTTGATGCATTTTTTTCTTTGCGTTTTTCATGTATGTGGGGTGGAAAAAATGCTGTAAATATACTGCAATAATTGACATGCTACAAGACATCACAATTCTCATTGACTCTGCTGGCATAAAGATTTGCTTGCAGTTTTGTGACAAAGCTGCACTAAAAAGCTCATTGAAAACGCATAAAGAACGCAAATGTGTGCACAGTGTCTAAGCGTCTTGCTACCATGACATTACATCTGCTCCTCGTGATTTATTTGCAGGGAAGAAACAGGAGTGGTGCAAGAAATTCACTGGAAATCAAGCAGTGGCTACCAGCATTTCTTTGTGGCATCAAAGCTAGATCAAATCACTGCTATTTCTGGCTGACGTCTGCCACATACTGATGAACTGGGCTGAGCTTCTTAGGCTGCTCTATACATGTACACCCTAAAATTTAAGATGGCATGAATGCTGACTATCTAGAATTCATGTAGGAAAACAAAAAATATGCTGAAATATTTCCTTTTCTCCAGATTTGCCAACTTTTAAAATAATATTTGTTATATACTGGGTATTTTGGTGTTTGAAAAATAATAGTTTAATTTTTTTATATATATTTAATTTCTCATCAGGTCCATCCAACTTTACATTATTAAATATCACATTATTTATACGTAGAATAGTGTAAAGAATAGATGAAAATGTCATTATTGCTTTTTACATCCACTGGGAGTCTCAGTGCCACAGATACCTCAAACGTCTAATTGAGGAGAACCAAGAGTGGGACATTCAGTAACTTAATATTGATGATAGCTTATATTTAGAATGAAGCAATAACATGATAATATTGGTAAACTCATTTAACAAATCCAGTAGTGAAGTGAAGCCCCTGCTTACAAGAGGCTTGTGATCTAAATATATATAATTTATTAGATTAAGGATATTGTACCAGCACTCTTCTCAGTTTATGATTGCTCTTTTATGGTACATTTTCTCCTTCTAGTACAATTGCTGCTTGAATTGACTAAATTATTCTGACACTTCTTTCCTATGATCCACATGAGAAAATCTGTTTCATACATACAAGTTTATTTTTTTCCTATAAGTATATCTGCTTCTGCGTAGCTTTTTCCTTAGTGAAAAGAATGGTTCACCTGAAAGTATTTAGTGTTGTGTAACCGTGCATTGTACTGTAAGTTCTTGCCCCACTAGTAATTTTTTATGATGTGGCATGAAATTCAGTGAAACAAAATCATTCACTGTGACCTGTCAATTCATAAGTAACCGATGTGTTGGAATTAACATTTTTATTATCCCTCCACAGAACTGGGATACAGCAACTCAAAAGCAAAGGACTTCAGCAACACAAACACACAGGTCAGCACAGCACGGCTTCCAGGCACAGAGTGAAACTCTATCAGCAGCACCACCTGGTGGAAGTAGAGGATACTTAAAGGCCAGGGGGAGGGGAGCCCAGGTGAGTCACACATTAACCCTTCAACCAGCAGCCGAACCTCATAGTTAATGCAGTTTTGGAGCACTACACAGGAGGTCCAGGACTTTCACAACTATCAACCATGCAGCCCTTACTGAAAAACACATACACAGCAGCATCCTGCAATGTCAGCGCCAAGTGCGTGGCATAATGACAGCTGAGAATTGACAGCTGTCATGAAACCTGGGATTGGTGACGGTCAGGCCTCTGAGACTTCTATTTTACCAAGTGAATATACTGTTAAAAAAAAAAAACACACAGAAAAAAGTCTGTATTTGAAATAAATCATACCCCCTTGTACCCATTTATTAACCCCAAACATCTCCTTCAATGGTAAATACACAATGATATCCCTCAAAGCTTCTTGGCTCTGTTACGTCACGATGACCGGTTATATTACAGTGACCACTCATCAGAAGCAGCACTTACACTGACAGCACCTAGAGCCGTGGCTCTGAGAGCGATGACATCAGATACTTAATTATTTATTTCTTTTTACATTGCACTTTGGGACACAGTCAGATACTGTTAACATCAACCAATTACAGACACTGGAAGATAAGGTGGGCAGGGAAAAGTCTGACATTAACCAATCATGGGCGAGGGGAAGCAGTGAATATGTATGAGTTTAATGATTAGGCCCGGCAGCAGGGTGACAGTGGCACTAAAGCTTGGTAAGTATAAGTCTAGGAAGCTAAGGGCTGTGCCAAAACAGTGGGTATCCACTGTAAAACAGTTTGATTTGTGTTTGGCAGTTTTTGGGCTTCACTTAATATGTTTTCTATGCCTTTGATTTGCCTCCCATTGAATTCAGTGGGGTTCGGGAAGTACATTGAACTGTTCTCGGAACACCTGGTAATTCAGGCGAACTGAACCAAACCCGAATAATAAAAGGTTTGCTCATCTCTACTCTCAGACCTTTAACTGTAAACAATCAGTATCCTTTTCCTTTCATCTCATATGTCTATAACAAGCTTTTGGGAGCCCATTTGTTCACCAAGTTTGATCTCAGGGGTGTGTATAACCTGATTCATATCAGAGAAAGAGATGAGTGAAAAAGAGCATTTAACATGCCAGAGGGGCACTATGAGTATCTTGTGATGCCATTTGGGCTAAGTAATGTACTGCCTGTCTTTCAGAATTTTGTTTATGACATATTCAGATATATCAGTGGTCAATATGTCATTTTCTATCCTGATGTCATCTTGAGTTATTCATCTAATGTTATGTCACACACCCAAAATGCTTACTGTACTCCAAAGACATAGAGACAATTGCTTATTTGCTAAACTTGACAAATGCGCATTTTATGTTGAAGAAGTACATTTTCTGGTGCATATTGTGTCAAAAAAATGCTTCCCCAAGTATCCCTCTAAGGTTCAGCCCATTAAGGATTGGGTGCAACCCAATGCTTTGAAAGTCATGCAGCATTTTCTTGGATTTGCTAATTATTATCATAAATTTATTAAACAAAATTCCAAGATTGCCAAACCACTCACTGATTTGACTAAGAAGAGAGGCAGATGAGGTTACTTGGAAGTCTGAGGTAATCCATGCCTTCTCTAAGCTAAAGGAACATTTTTTCCTCCAATCCAACACATATTGTTTGATACTAATCAAACACTCGAGCAATATCTTTGGTGTTATGGTGTTATTTGTCCAATAACCAGTCTGACTGGGTGGAACATCTGCTGTTAGCCAAATTTGCTATAAATTAAACAATATTAAGAATCCATCAAAACTACCCCCTTTTCTGTAATCATTGGATATATTCTCTTTTTGTTTCTTTTTCAACCATGGTATTCAATACTTCAGAAAAATCTGTGGATAATTAAAAGTTATCTGGTCGGAAGTCAGACAGAACTTGAAAGGACATAGGGTGGTCAAGCTTCAGGCCTCAGCTGATAACTAAAGACATTTTAGGGCCCAAACTTTAGAGTTGGGAACAAAGTATGTTTGTCCACAAAAAACATCAATCCTAAAATTCATTTTGCCAAGCTGGGTCCCAGATTCATTGGTCTTTATGAAATAATTGAGGTCTTTAACCCTGCAGCTTTCCATCTGAAATAGTCACGCTGGGTGTAGGGAGACAAAGAGTGCAGGACGATGAGGGGTGGAAAAGGAGTCCCTGACGCTAAGGTTAAAGGGGAGATGGTGACCCCTAGAAACTCTAGCACTGACACCTGGCTCCCCTAGCAACTCCATACAGTCTCCACAACTGTCACCAATAACGATACCTCAGCCCTATCTGTCCCTCAAGCATAGACTACTTAGGGATAACATAGGATAAGATAGGGTGGATACTGGTCCATCCAGCTAACAACTAAAGGAAAAACACCAGGGAAACACACAAAGGGGAGAGGAAGAAACACTTAGCTGAAAATAGAGCCATGCAGCAAACAACACAGGAAGTCCACAATGCACTGCTGAGCCAGGAAGCACAACCACCAACTCCAAACAAGCTATCACCAGCAATGTTTCATGGAAATCAAGGGGTATAAATAAGATAGCTCAAGGTAGGAGATCAGCTGGGTCCTAGTGATCTCAAGCTATCACCAAGCAGAAAATATCTCTTAAAGGGACAGAACCACAACTCAGGATTTTGGCTGTTTGGCCAGACACTGTGACCTTCTGCTAGTGGCCCCAACAGCCTCGTCTGAGCCTCCTGATAAAGCTGTCACAGAAACATCCTCCATCCAATTTACCCAATGTTTTCCATAAGTCCCTCCTTAAGCTATATTGTTCCCCTGTTCACCAAGTCAGAAACCCCCCTCCTCCTGTTCTAGTTAAGGGTAGTTTTGGGTATGAGGTGTAGAGAATCCTTGATTCTCATATTGTAAGAGGTCCTGTGCAGTATATAGTACATTGGAGGGGTAATTGGAGGGCTCAAAGGAGATATCCTGGGTTCCAGCAAGTAATACCAACACTAAAAATCTGATCAGAAAGTTTCATCTTCTGTTTAACAGTAAGCCTGGTCTTAAGGGTCCAGAGGCTCCTCATAAAGGGGGGTACTGTCACATCCACATCAGAGCCTGCTCCTGCAACATCTGCTTCTGTCACCAGGCAATGCCATATTCACACTTAAGGTGGTGCTGTTGTTAGGGAAGTCAGAACCAAAATCTCTGGAAAGTGCAGAGTCAGCTCATCCTCTAAGGTTAGAGTGGCTTGGACCTGCAATGCTTCACAGTCTGACAGAGGGGATGAGTCTAGGTGTGCTGCCTAGCTGAAGTCATTAACTCTTGAGCTTCAGCCTTTTAGAAATCACCAAACCCTAATAACTTCAGCCTCTTGCTGAAGCTGCTGGAAATAGCTTTTGGTTTTCATGGCGAGTCTCCTGTCTTATATAATGTTTTCCTGTGTTACCTCAGTCTGTTTTTTTGGACCCTTCTTCTGCCTGATGATTTTGAACCTTACTGCCATCTTGTTTTTGACCCGCCTCCTTGGCTATTGTATCCTGATTTTGTCACCTGACTTTCCAGCTTTGACCGTGCTTTGCGACTTTTCTCTCTCTGACTTCTGTCCTTCTATAGCCAGCAATCTCCTGGACCCTTTTGTAAATCCACGATCCCTGGATAAGGTTCAAAGGGTTTCCAGGTTTCTCGGGGTTCTGCTTTTTCCTAGTCTGTCCTAGATAGCCTTTTTTGCTTGTAGCCTCAGACAGATGCCACAGGCAGTAACTTTACTGAAGTATATATACAGTGGGTACAGAAAGTATTTAGACCCCTTTAAATTTTCACTCTTTGTTTCGTTGCAGCCATTTGGTAAATTCAAAAAAGTTTTTTATTTCTCATTAATGTACACTGTGCACCCATCTTGACTGAAAAAATACAGAAATGTGCATATTTGTGCAAATTTATAAAAAAAAGTAACTGAAATATCACATGGTCATAATTATTCAGATCCTTTGCTCAGACACTCATTTTTAGGGTGGAAACACACAGGCGTGAAAAAAAACAGTCAGTTTCTCATCCTGGAAAGTTGGACGAGTGACGTCAATTTATTGCTCCATTTTGCATCCAACTGGCTATGCAAGTGTCGGACATTTTTCTCAGATCACATCCGAGTGGTGTCCATGTGCAATCCGTTTTTTTCCTCAGCTAGCTATTTTACGTGAAAAAAAATGGATGCCTCTAGGATGGTCCGTGTGCTGTCCTTGTGTGGGCTGTGATTTTGTCTAAGACATAGACTTACATTGGCGAGTCTCGCGTGTGAATCGCATACTGTCGCAGCATGTTTTGATTTGTTTCTTGTCCATTATCTGGATGAGAAAAAAGCATCTGACACTCGCCAATGTGCTCTTGGACATAGAATAACATTGGATTAAAATCACGCATTGCAGTCGTCTGCTTTCATGATAGTGTCACCATACCCTTAAGTCACATGCTGTCCATTTCTTTGTGATCCTCATTGAGATAGTTCTACTCCTTCATTGGAGTCCAGCTATGTTTAATTAAACTGACAGGACTTGATTTGCAAAGGCACACACCTGTCTATATAAGACCTCCCAGCTCACAGTGCATGTCAGATCAAATAAGAATCATGAGGTCAAAGGGCTTTAGAGACAGAATTGTGGCAAGACACAGACCTGGCCAAGGTTACAAAAAATTATTTCTGCAGCACTCAAGTGGTGATTGTGAAAAGTTGGTGATGGTGGTGGGATATCTCCGTGATCTCAAGGGCTATCTGTATGACCCCCCCATCCCCTCGGATATTTGGACAGGTGAATCATTTCAGTGTTTATAGTGATGTAGAGTATTGTTTTAAAACCAGTTAAATACTCTGACTCTGAAAATAATGTTTTGAGCATATATCCCATAAAGAAGATATCTGTGAAAATTGCAGATGACATAACAACAGTTATATAATCTGTGCAACACTATCCTAAGCACATAGGATATGCTTTAAATGCAGGTCCCATCTCTAGATTGAGAGTAGCTTCCCACCTACAGAGAGAGTATAGATGCTCACGCTTCACTCGATCTCTCCATTCAATGCTATAGGAGTCTCACATATAGCTTAGTACACTTGCTTTGTCACTAATGGGACTTTTTAACCTTTATTTCTTCAATTGATTGTGGAAGTGTGTTACTTTAAATTTTTACTTTCTAATTAATAGATTTCTTCAATTACAATTTACATGGATAACTTCTATTATGGCAATCCAAATGAATATCATGAAATCATTAAAAATGTGTTAATATCTAAACATTTTGAATCAAATGCAATGAAATATGGTGAGTATATAAATTTATAGGTAAATATCTGAATCCTATATGAGCATAGTTCCATAGCTTACTCTAAAGTTAATAGCCAAAATGCAAGACAATTTATGTATTAAACTACAAATATAAAAGAATAGATTGAAGACGTTGGAATATAATGGGTAGAGTTGATACACCACAGTTGTAACATATTACAAGGATATTGCAGTATTATCAGTGCCTAAGCACCTTATACAAAATTAGGGTATAATACTGTATAAGAGGCTTAGGCCGTAATATAGATATTTTTCTGCTTCATGTTATAATAAATATATGGATTATCCTATGATATCTTCATAAATAATTTATATTTCAGATGTACTACTGTTGGTATATAGGAAAAGATATGACATAAATAATACAATAAAAACAAAAATTATTCTCATTTTCTCAATTTATCCATAGTAAAACTGAAACATGAATGTAACATTACCCATCAGCAAAAATATTTAGTATTTCTTTAGTGTTATCTTTTAGCATGTTACATTATTTATTTTAAAAGATTTGAAGGGTGGTGAAAATACATCTGTCTCCTTACAAAGTAATGTCATCAAAAGTCACATAAAAGAGAAAAACATGATCACCGACTGCATTTTCTTATTATAATAATAATCATCATTTTTATTTATATAGCACCAACATATTTTGTAGCCCTTTACAATTCAAAGGGGCAAAAACGACAATATCAGACGTTATACAATAGCATAATTCAACAGATGCCAGGAGAAGTGAGGTTCCTGTTCATAAGCTTTGAATCTATGAAAAATTAGAAGAGGAACAAAAGGTAAATGTAAGCAAATGTATTGTTTGGTCCAGCCATAAATTTAGTAAAAAGAGGATTAAAATAATGCCGCATAAACTGGTCACCACTCAGTATGTGTACAGGTAAAGAGTATTGGAAGGTGTGTATATAGATGATTAAAAGGACCACATTTTGGAGAAAATATTCTCAGAGCAAAACGGAATAGTTAGATAAGTGAGGTGAGGTTGATAGACTAGTCTAAAGGCCCTGGTACACGGTACAAGATCGTAAACTATATCGTTGAAACGTCATGGGTTTGGAGTCGTTCAAACAACATTGTTACTAGGTAGTTGTGTGTGACACTGAGATACGACTATGATAAATCATTGGATCGTTAATTGCAGATATCGTGCACGACGCACCAATGATCCAGCGAGCAGCTATCGGTCGCACAACCCAGCGAACGATACTTGTTCACTGATGTGAATAGGGGAAGTTGTTAACGACATTGTTATCACGTGTCACACACAACGATGCAGCAGGTGGCTGATCAAGGATCGTCTGATTTGAGAACATGTTCTCAATCTGCAATCAACGATCCAACGGTTTATCGCAGTCGTATCTCAGTGTCACACGCAACTACCTAGTAACAATGTCGTTTGAACGACTCCAAACCCGTGACGTTTCAGCGATATCGTTCACGATCTCGTACCATGTAACAGGGCCTTTAGGAAGTCTAGACTAGTCTAAGTCTAAATCAGAATACAGGACAGAGGACTATATGAGGGTGATACAGATGTAGGAATAGATGTCAAGTGGTGCAAAACTATACAGAGCTTTATGGGAGGAGAGTGATAGGTATGTATGTTGTGTTTCTTCCTCTGCAAGATTGGGGAAGCCTCCCCCTTCCCCCATGAGCCCTGCACATAAAGAGCTGTTTTCTGCATTCATCCATGTCAGTCCTTGGACCTGTCTGGACCCTGCTCATGTAGGTACTAATACACATGGTCAGGTATTTTGAATACATCAGATAGGGACTGCTTTGACAAGGGTTACCGTGGAGAGGTAGAGCAGCTTAGCATACATTTTTTGCAAAAAACGTATCAACTAAATACCCTTTTTTACTACTTTTTTTTACCAGCACTTGCTTTATAATGTTTTCCTTTACAACATAGTATTTTTTCACGTTTGTTTGACTATGTTTTTTGTGCTTCAGTCTTTTAGTGGTGTAAACGCTGTCCTACAGACACGTTCACTGTGTGCATGGCTCATAGTTAGTTTTTTGCCTAGTACAAATGTTGTTTGAACGACTCCAAACCCGTGATGTTTCAGCGATATCGTTCACAATTTCGTACCATGTAACGGGGCCTTTAGGAAGTCTAGACTAGTCTAAGGAAATGAGTTTTTAGCTAATGCTTAAGACTGTGAGTATTGTGAATTAATTAAATTGTTCTTGGTGTTACAGGGAATTGATGCAGCTCAAGAGAAATCTTGGAGATGGGAGTGGGAGTTTTGGATTATAGATGATGAAAATCAGAATGCAGAACAGAGGACTATATGAGGGTGATAGACAGAGATGTAGGAATAGATGTCAAGTGGTGGAAAACTATACAGAGCTTTATGGGGGGAGATTGATAGGTATGTATTGTTCTCAGTAGTGGATGGGCAACCAATGCAATGACTGGCACAAGGCAGAGGCATTAATGTGTAATTTGGAGAAGAATATGATCCTGGCTGCCAGCACTCAGGATGGATTAGAGAGGGGAGAGTTTAGAAAGAGGTAAACCAATTACAAGAAAGTTGCAATAGTCCAGATGACAATGAATAAGAGTAACAGTAGAGTTTATGCAAAGTCACATGTAAGAATAGGTCTAATTCTAGAGATGTTTTTAGGTGTAGGTTTTGTGACGGAGCAAGTGATCGGTTGTAAGGACTGAAATTTAGATCTGAGTCAAAAAATGACCCCAAGACAGCAGGTATTCTGCTATGGTGGAGCCTATTATTGGGTTTAAAATGTTATTAGTGGTTGGAAACATAAAAAGTGTAGTTTTTTACAGTGTCAATTTTAGATAGAAAAAGGAATGGTGCTGCAGACAATCACTAGTATTTTGTAATAATGCAGAGGTGCTATCAGGAGATTATGAGAATAATTGAGTGTCATCAGCATATAGATGCAAAAAATAGTAATGGCGGTCTGATTAGGAGCGCTGTAAGGATCAAGCAGACATGTAAGATGTTTTAATAAATGGCAAACCTTTTATTAATTTCTTAGCTCCCCTCACAGCTCCACTACGCGTTTCAACTGTATAAAACAGTCTTCATCAGATGGTGTCTGCCTTGAGGACCTGGCATTTCCCTGGCAACCCACAACAAAGAGTGGTGACGCAAATTCAGTATCACGGTCACGTGACCAGATAGGTCCTGTTCCGAGGACCAGGAGAGAGGAGAGCGGAGAGGCAGTGCACAAACTGCCGGCGGCGGAGGCTGGTAAACCGGGTTGTGCAGGACTTGCACAACTCGATAAGGTGAGTGGCCACTTACCCACGCCACTTAGACATTTTTGATAAGGGGATCCTACACATTTGCGCCCCTTTTCCTTTTTGTTTTGCATCAGCATATAGATAGTACAGAAATCTGAATTTACTGGTGGTCTTTTCAATAGAGTCAGTGTATAGATAGAAGAGGAGGAATCTAGTATTGACCCCTGAGGAACCCTGACAGTAAGCGGAAGAGGAGAAAAAAAAGGAACAAATAATACAGTGAAAGAGCATTCAGAGAGGTAGGAGAAGAATAAAATAGCAGTAGATTTGAGACTGATAGAGCAGAGTATAGTGAGAAGTAGCTGGTGATCTACAGTATGGAATTTAACAGAGAATCAGCAGAGAGTAGTGACCATTAGATTTAGTTGTATTCACCTTACTTAAAATAAAAAGGAAAAATTCTTCATGTTCAAGAGCTGGATTTGATTCATTTGATTATTAGATTTAGCTGTTAGTAGATCATTAGAGACATTAGAAAGAACAGTTTCCATATTGTGTAAGGAGCAGAAATCTGATTGAAAAGGTTCAGAAAGAGAGTTGTCTGAAAGATAGTGGATCAGACGGGACTAGATTAAGCGTTCCAGAAGATAAGAGATGAAGGGGACATTAAAGAAAGTCCTTTAGTTCGCAGCAGAGTTTTGGTTGATTGATTTTTTTTAGTAATGGGTGTATGACTTGTTTGAAGGAGGAGGTTAGGACACCAGATTAGATTAAATATTTTAGTTAGGTAAGTGGTAACAGATGGGGAAAGTAACTAAAGGAGATGTGACGGAATAGGCTAGCTGTTGTAGGTAGTAGGGTGAGAAAATAGAAGGAGCCTGGTAACTTCTTCTGTGACTGTTTCCAAAATAGAAAATGAGCTAGATGAAGTGGAGGAGGAAAAAAATGGCATGATATTAGGAAACTGAAGAAAATTTCCTGTCATATGTTTAATTTTTTTCGTTAAAATTATTGGCCAGTTCATCCACACTGAGGACAGAGGAGAGACTGAATAGTGTTGTTGTAGGACTAGATCTGAATATTATTTAACAACTAGTAAAAAGGCCCGATGCAATTGCATCGGGAGCACGGTGAAATGAATTGTGTGTATACAGGTGGGTGAGTGGGTAGCAGAGTATACAGGGGCTCTGTAAGTACCAGAGTATACAGGCGGGTCTGTGGGTGGCAGAGTATACAGACGGCTCTGAGGGTAGCAGATTATATCGGCGGCTCAGTGGGTAGGAAAGTATACAGGCGGCTCTGTGGGTAGCAGAGTATACAGGTGGCTCTGTAGGTAGCAGAGTATACAGGCGGCTCTGTGGGTAGCAGAATATAGAGGCGGCTGTGTGGGTAGCAGAGTATACAGGCGGCTCTGTGGGTATCAGAGTATAGAGGGGCCTTTGTGGATAGCAGAGTATGATGTGGCGGGAGGCTGGAGGGGTGAGGAGAGCAGAAGCTGGAGGGGTGAGGAGAGCAGAGGCTGGAGAGGTGAGGAGAGCAGAGGCTGGAGGGGTGAGGAGAGCAGAGGCTGGAGGGGTGAGGAGAGGTGGGGCTGGAGGGGTGAGGAGAGGTGGGGCTGGAGGGGTGAGGAGAGGTGCTGCTGGAGGGGTGAGGAGAGGTGCAGAGAGCTCCGGCTGGAGGGGTGAGGAGAGCTCTGGCTGGAGGGGTGAGGAGAGCTCCGGCTGGAGGGGTGAGGAGAGGTCTGGCTGGAGGAGTGAGGAGAGGTCCGGCTGGATGGGTGAGGAGAGCTCCGGCTGGAGGGGTGAAGAGAGCTCCGGCTGGAGGGGTGAGGAGAGGTTGAGCTGGAGGGGTGAGGATAGGATACTGTGAAGATTGAGCAGGCTGTGAGGATGGAGGAGGCTGAGGGGATGGAGGAGGCAGTGAGGATGGAGGAGGCTGTGAGGATGGGGAGGCTGTGAAGATGGAGGAGGCTGTGAAGATGGAGCAGGCTGTGAGGATGGGGAGGCTGTGAGGATGGAGGAGGCTGTGAGGATGGAGGAGGGTGAGGGGATGGGGAGGCTGTGAGGATAAGGAGGCTGTGAGGATGGAGGGGGCTGTGAGGATGGAGGGGACTGTGAGGATGGAGGAGGCTGTGAGGATGGAGAAAGGTGTGAGGATGGAGGAGGCTGTAGGAGGCTGTGAGGATGGAGGCGGGCTGGAGGATGGAGGAGGCTGTGAAGATGGAGGAGGCTGAGGGGATGGAGGAGGCTGTGAGGATAGGGATACTGTGAAGATTGAGCAGGCTGTGAGGATGGAGGAGGCTGTGAGGATGGAGGAGGCTGTGAGGATGGAGGAGGCTGTGAGAATGAAGGAGGCTGTGAGGATGAAGGCGGCTGTGAGGATAGAGGAGGCGGTGAGGATGGAAGAGGCTGTGAGGATAGGGAGGCTGTGAAGATGGAGGAGGCTGTGAGGATGAAGGGGCTGTGAGGATGGAGGAGGCTGTGAGGATGGAGGAGGCTGAGGGGATGGAGGAGGCTGAGGGATGGAGGAGGCTGGGAGGAGGAAGGAGGCTGTGAGGATGGAGGAGGGTGTGAGGATGGGAGGCTGTGAGGATGGGGAGGCTGTGACGACGGAGGAGGCTGTAAGGACGGAGTAGGTGTGTGAAGATGGAGGAGGGTGTGAGGATAGGGATACAGTGAAGATTGAGGAGGATGTGGGGATGGATGAGGCTGTGAGGATGGAGGAGGCTGTGAGGATGGAGGAGGCTGTGAGGATGGAGGAGGCTGAGGGGATGGAGGAGGCTGAGGGATGGGGAGGGCTGGAGGATGGAGGAGGCTGTGAGGATAGGGAGGCTGTGAGAATGGAGGAGGCAGTGAGGATGGGGAGGCTGTGAGGATGGAGGAGGCTGTGAGGATAAAGGAGGCTGTGAGGATGGAGGAGGCTGTGAGGATGGGGGAGGGTGTGAGGATGGAGGAGGCTGTGAGGATGGAGGAGTCTGTGAGGATGGAGGAGGCTGTGAGGATGGAGGAGGCTGAGGGGGTGGAGGAGGGCTGTGAGGATGGAGGAGGCTGTGAGAATGGAGGAGGCAGTGAGGATGGGGAGGCTGTGAGGATGGAGGAGGCTGTGAGGATGGAGGAGGCTGTGAGGATGGAGGAGGCTGTGAGGATCGGGAGGGTGTGAGGATGGAGGAGGCCTTGAGGATGGAGGATGCTGTGAGGATGGAGGAGGCTGTGAGGATGGAGGAGGCTGAGGGGATTGGGAGGCAGTGAGGATGGAAGAGGCTGTGAGGATGGGGAGGCTGTGAGGATGGGGAGACTATGAGGATGGAGGAGGCTGTGAGGATGGAGGAGGGTGAGGGGATGGGGAGTCTGTGAGGATAGGGAGGCTGTGAGGATTGAAGAGGCTGTGAGGATGGAGGAGGGTGAGGGGATGGGGAGTCTGTGAGGATAGGGAGGCTGTAAGGATGGAGGAGGCTGTGAGGATGGAGGAGGCTGAGGGAATGGGGAGGCTGAGGATGGAGGAGGCTGTGAGGATAGAGAAGGCTGTGAGCATGGGGAGGCTCTGAGGATGGAGGAGGCTGTGAGGATGGAGGAGTCTGTGAGGATGAAGGAGGCTGTGAGGATGGAGGAGGGTGAGGGGATGGAGAGTTGTGAGGATAGGGAGGTGGGTGTAAGGATTGAGGAGGCTGTGAGGATGAGGAGGGAGAGTGAGGTGGATGGGGAGTCTGTGAGGATAGGGAGGCTGT
The DNA here is from genome assembly GCA_033576535.1 of Allobates femoralis. Classification (NCBI taxonomy): domain Eukaryota; kingdom Metazoa; phylum Chordata; class Amphibia; order Anura; family Aromobatidae; genus Allobates; species Allobates femoralis. Next base: position 551,990,961 of record JARQOC010000002.1, on the reverse strand, counting down.
GAGGATGGAGGAGGCTGTGAGGATGGAGGAGGCTTGAGGATGGAGGAGGCTGAGGGGATGGGAGGCTGTGAGGATGGAGGAGGCTGTGAGGATAGGAGGAGGCTGGAGGCAGGTGGAGGCTGTGAGGATGGAGGAGGCTGTGAGGATGGAGGAGGCTGAGGGGATGGAGGAGGGGAGGGGATGGGGTGGCTGTGAGGTGGAGGAGGCTGTGAGGATGAGGAGGCTGTGAGATGAGGAGGCTGTGAGGATGGAGGAGGTTGTGAGGATAGAGGAGGCTGTGAGGATGGGGAGGCTGTGAGGCTGGAGAGGCTGTGAGGAGGAGGAGCTGTGAGGATGGGGAGGCTGTGAGGCTGGAGGAGGCTGTGAGGCTGGAGGAGGCTGTGAGGATGGGGAGGCAGTGAGGCTGAGGAGGCAGTGAGGCTGGAGGAGGCTGTGAGGATGGGAGGACTGTGAGGATGAGGAGGCGGTGAGGATGGGGAGGCTGTGAGGCTGGAGGAGGCTGTGAGGCTGGAGAGGCTGTGAGGATGGAGGAGGTTGTGAGGATGGGGAGGCTGTGAGGATGGAGGAGGCTGAGGGATGGAGGAGGCTGTGGGGATGGGGAGGCTGTGAGGATGGAGGAGGCTGTGAGGATGGAGGAGGCTGTGAGGATGGAGGAGGCTGTGAGCATGGGGAGGCTGTTAGCATGGGAGGCTGTGAGGATTTAGGAGGCTGTGAGGATGGAGGAGGCTGTGAGGATGGAGGAGGCTGAGGGGATGGAGGAGGGTGAGGGGATGGGGAGGCTGTGAGGATGGAGGAGGCTGTGAGGATAGAGGAGCTGTGAGCATGGGGAGGCTGTGAGGATGGAGGAGTTGTGAGGATAGAGGAGGCTGTGAGGATGGGGAGGCTGTGAGGATGGAGGAGGCTGTGAGGATGGAGGAGGCTGAGGGATGAGGAGGCTGAGGGATGGGAGGTTGTGAGGATGGAGGAGGCTGTGAGGATAGAGGAGGCTGTGAGCATGGGGAGGCTGTGAGGATGGAGGAGGCTGTGAGGATGAGGAGGCTGTGAGGATGGAGGAGGCTGAGGGGATGGAGGAGGGTGAGGGGATGGGGTGGCTGTGAGGATGGAGGAGGCTGTGAGGATAGAGGAGGCTGTGAGCATGGGGAGGCTGTGAGGATGGAGGAGGCTGTGAGGCTGGAGGAGGCTGTGAGGATGGAGGAGGCTGTGAGGATGGGGAGGCTGGAGGCTGGAGGAGGCTGTGAGGCTGGAGGAGGCTGTGAGGATGGGGAGGCAGTGAGGCTGGAGGAGGCAGTGAGGCTGGAGAGGCTGTGCAGCTGAGGAGGCTGTGAGGATGTGAGGCTGTAGGATGGGATGCTGTGAGGATGAGGAGGCGGTGAGGATGGGGAGGCTGTGAGGTGGAGAGGCTGTGCGGCTGAAGAGCTGGAGGATGGAGGAGGTTGTGAGGATGGGAGGCTTGAGGATGGAGGAGGCTGAGGGATGGGGGCTGTGGGGATGGGGAGGCTGTGAGGGGAGGAGGCTGTGAGGATGGAGGAGGCTGAGGGATGGAGGAGGGGTGAGGGGATGGGAGGCTGTGAGATGGGAGGCTGTAGGATAGAGGAGCTGTGGCATGGGGAGGCTGTGAGGGATGGGGAGGAGTTTGTGAGGATAGAGGAGGCTGTGAGGATGGGGAGGCTGTGAGGCTGGAGGAGGCTGTGAGGCTGGAGGAGGCTGTGAGGCTGGAGGAGGCTGTGAGGATGGAGGAGGCTGTGAGGATGGGGAGGCTGTGAGGCTGGAGGAGGCTGTGAGGATGGGGAGGCAGTGAGGATGGGGATGCAATGAGGCTGGAGGAGGCAGTGAGTCTGGAGGAGGCAGTGAAGCTGGAGGAGGTTGTGAGGATGGGAAGTCTGTGAGGATGGGGAGGCTGTGAGGATGGAGGAGGTAGTGAGGATGGGGAGGTGGTGAGGATGGGGAGGCTGTGAGGCTGGAGGAGGCTGTGAGGCTGGAAGAGACTGTGAGGATGGAGGAGGTTGTGAGGATGGGGAGGCTGTGAGGCTGGAGAAGGCAGTGAGGGTGGAGGAGGCAGTGAGGCTGGAGGAGGCTGTGAGGATGGGGAGGCTGTGAGGATGGGGAGGATGTGAGGCTGGAGGAGGCTGTGAGGATGAGGAGGCAGTGAGGCTGGAGGAGGCAGTGAGGCTGGAGGAGGCTGTGAGGCTGGAAGAGGCTGTGAGGCAGGAGGAGGCTGTGAGGCTGGAAGAGGCTGTGAGGCTGGAGGAGGCAGTGAGGCTGAAGGAGGCTGTGAGGATGGAGGAGGCTGTGAGGATGGGAGGCTGTGAGGCTGAAGGAGGCTGTGAGGATGGGGAGGCAGTGAGGCTGGAGGAGGCAGTGAGGCTGGAGGAGGCTGTGAGGCTGGAGGAGGCAGTGAGGCTGGAGGAGGGTGTGAGGATGGAGGAGGCAGATCAATTGTTATACTTACAATACGCCGAGAGCTCGCAGCTGGGAGTAGTAGGAGGCATTGTGGTGATAGGACCTTGCATGATGTCAGAATGACATCAGCGTTCGGCGCTTTGATTGGTGCGCTCGCGGTCATGTGATATCACATGGCCGTAAGCGAGCCAATCACAACGCAGAACGCAGATGTCATTTTGACATCATGCAAGGTGCTATCAGCACAATGGGTGCTTAGTTAGCTCCGGGCCCGGTGTGATGGAATGTGGCGGTGAGCGGCGGGGGAGCGGTAGGATGTGGCGGGTGAGCGGCGGGCTGTGGGTGGAGCGGGCAGTGGTTGTGGTGTGGGGGTTTGTGGTCTCCTGCGGCAGTTTTTGTGCGCTTCCGGCCAGTGTCAGCGGCTCGCGATGGCGCATGCGCGCCATCGCTCGCAGCGCGTGATAGCGGCACAGTGGCCGGAAGCGCAAAGCTGCTGATTATGTATATAGATGTCAATTCTGACCTCCACTCATGAATATCCAGAATCTACACTTCCTTAACACTTCCTATTCTTTATCTGATCAACTATATACCAATATATATATATATATATATATACACACTGGGACTTAATGAGACGCGGCAGTTCTAATGAAACATTAATTATTTGACAACCCAAAAAGTCTACAATAATATAAATATTATAATTATTATAATTATAGTTTAATTATAAACACCCACAATTACTAATAAATACATCCCTCCCATGTTACCTAACTACTACAGTGCTGTGCAAATTGATTGGGAAAAAGCATTTTTAAAGTAAAATCGTGAGTTGGTTACCAGTCAGTGATTCAGACCAGTTTTAACTGCTTTGAACAGGTGTGAGTGTACAACCTTGAGTAACAAAATGTGCTTTGACTGGTTTTAGTCAGAAAATAACAGCTAGCTGCCCCCTTAGCTTCAGTTGAGAGCTTGTTTCTGTGAGGAGTGGTTTAGTGTACTTTTTCTCTCAGTGTGATTCGTGCCTGTAAAAATGGATGTTACTCCATGGAAGAGGTCTAGAATTATTACTCTTAATGAACATACAAATCTGACTGTAAGAGAAATCGCTTCAACCGTTGGTAATGGAAAATCTACCGTTTCAATTCGCACACACAATGAATCTGGGTAGTTTTCTCTCCAAAACGAAAAGGGAAATGTGGAAGAAAAAGGAAAACAACACAAAGAACTGATAAAACACTTATCAGCAATAGTAAAACTAATGCCATAAAAACAAGTAAAGACTTGCTTTGTCCCAATTAATTTGCACAGCACTGTACATTCACGCTACTGTATATTAATTATACCCACTCGACAGACACTAAGCTATCCCTTAACAATAAGGGGTTAACAGACAGCAAAGCAATACAATAAAGGGTTAACACAGCAATACAGAGGTTAACATACAGTACAGCAATGCAGGAGTAAGCAAAGGGTTAATATAGAGAAAAGCCAAGGGAGACCAGCAAGGAGGTAACAAGAAGGTTAGAATCCATGGAAAGATTTGATAGTTCACACTCTGTTGATGCTGAATGCTGAAGAACACAGGACGATGTTGGACATCTTCAGACACGGAAGCTGGGATCTGCATGAGGTGAGGGTTTAACACTTAACTATAAGAAGAGGGGGGACGCGGAGGAGCTGGGAGACATGTAGATTGAGATAGAGAACAGATGTAGAGACGTATGGGTAGTGTGCAGGGGCCATGGTCAGAGAGACCGTGTGTGTCTCAGAGTTCATATGTATATATACATATATTATTCTGGGACATTTCCATTCTACCAGTGTCAAAAAGTCATTTAGAATTGTTTGATAGTAGGGTGATGAGGGTGTTGCAGTAAGCTTGTTTGAAGAATGTGAATAGCAGAGTTGTATGTTTTAAGCATAAACCTCTAATAGTATAAATCTTCAGCCACAGACGTTCAGTGCACCTTGGGCTCCGCTGTAGAAAATGTGTGTGTAGCATGTGCCAGAAGGTGTTCAGTGTGCAACAGGTGCATCTACATGAAGGGCATTTTACATTGTTTTTTTTAATATTTCAGAGCAGAGTCAGGAGATGAAGGGGAGGAAATTGGGGCCAATGATGACTGCAATTTGTATAAGTTTCTAGATATTAATCACACATATATTTCCAGAACTGTTGAAAATAGGGCATCATGAGTGGATTAAAAGTTCTTCTCAGATAATGAAAGAAAGTTGTCGTTAGAGAGTAATAGGCTGGAGTTATAAAATCATGCACTGAGCAGAGCCAGGAGAAGGTAAGGTCCAGTATGTTCCCATCTTCATGTGTAAGAGAGTTAATAAGCTTTTAAAGGCCATGAAAGGAGGTTAGAAGTAAAAGATGAGTGGCAAATATGGAGAGGGGATCATCAATAGGGATGTTACAGCCCACCATGATTAGAACTCAACAGAAAAAAGAGACCAAACCCTTCTCTCTCCAGGAATGATTAATGAAATTATATCAGGATACAAATAAATTCCAATTCTTTATTTATATTTCATTATTTCCAAAATGTTAAAATTATTGCACAGAGCATTCCCTCATATGGGACCAATCATATTACAGCCTGGACAGTATATATTACATAGTACATGATTACACTCAACAAATCATTCTATCACCATAGTGTAATATATATTTCGTATTATATCCACTATTGGTAGGATCTAAAGGACTTCTAGATACATAAGCCGACCCTCTCAATCTTAAGTAGCCACCTGCAAACTATCGCTCTCTTTTAGGTAATGTCTATACTGTTATAGAGTAGCAACTATTGTAATCCAAAGCCCAATCAATCGTCCAATTCCTGTTAGATAGTTATTAGATAGTTAGAGCATGTACCTGATGTATAACTGCTGTGCTGCAACGCGGTCCCTTCTCCCCTACGTCCGTTTCGCACCGCGCTTCTTCCTGGGGGCGTGGTTATAGTGAGTGTCAGTGGGCTACTTATTGCGGCCCCCATCCAATCATCTTATGCCACGTAAAATCGCCGGGCACACACCTAATAATGGCACCTATCCAATCGCAACGCGCACCTTTAGCTCCACCCATCTGCGGCATGACGTGCATAGCACAGTCATCAGTGCCGCATATGAAGGCGTGCTCGGGCGTCCATGCGATTGCGGACATGCGCACTAGAGTAGTGCGCGGCGATGTAGAAAGCTTCCCTGCTGTTATGGAGACCATCACCTAATTAGTCATGTGATGCCTCCCAGCCACATAATGTAAACAAAACTCCGTGACCAATATATTTATCTCCTTAATACATTCATACTGCAAAAAAACTTTTTCTAAGGAACTAAAGATATATATACATGTGCATCGATAATAAATATAAACTACTATAAACCTAATTCAGAATCTAGTATGTGATATTAATTAATACAATCAACCCATCTAAATAATACATTCCATATGGATATAAGTATTTTAATATTATAAAAGTGCTAAAGTGCTATATTACCCTATATATATTTTTTTTTTTAAAAATTACACAGTAAAATTATCAAAAATTATTAATTAATAAATATATTAATAATATATACATCCAAATGTTTTAAATGTGAAAAAACCCCAATTAATTTAAATCAGTTCCCATATAATTATAGCAGTATAAAAATACAAAAATATAAATATATAGCAGTATGAAATATTTTTCTTTTTTCTTCAATTCGTCAGATGTTCCATCATAGATAAGTCACTGATCCAAAATAGGACATCATATGCGTGTGCTGGAAGATCATGTTTACTAAAATATAATATAAAATATAAAAACATTATTAGGCTTCACATAAAATTAATTTCTATATTCAATGACCCTAATACCACTAAAAAAAACTCACTATGTCTACATGACACCTACACTCTAATTATAAAAATGCGCCAAAACCAAAACTCTCATTCAATCCCTTGGGGGCTAAAGTCCCCAGCCTATAAATCCACCGGCTTTCTAATTGAGCTAATTTTTGGCCCAAATTTCCTCCTCTCAGACCCAAATCCATTTGATCAATAGCTCTAATTTTCAAAAGGTTAGGATTACTTTGGTGAAACTGCTTGAAATGCCTTGGAAGTGTTTTCAACTGAGATATGTCTTCCTCTTTTTTGGCCTTTTCTATGGCCAGGCAATGTTCTCTAGTCCTCACCTTTATCTCCCTTGTAGTCAACCCTACGTACATTTTTTGACATGGGCATTCTCCCACATATATTACTCCTTTTGAGGAACACGTTAGATGTTTTAAAATGTCAAAAGTTTTGGATCCATCCTGATTATGAAATGTTTTGGTTTTCACCAAATTGGCACACGCCTTGCATAAACCACAGGGATAAAAACCATTAAAATTCTTTCTTATTATGGCTTTTCCATCAGAGTTCTTTTTGGGATTATAATGACTGTGCACCAACAGATCTTTCAAATTTTGTGCACGTCTAGCTACCAAAGATGGTTTCTAAGGTAAAATCTGTCTAAGAATCGGGTCAGTATGTAATACTGACCAATGTGTAAACAAAATTCTCCTTAAGTCATTCCATCTGTTGTTATAGGTAGTGATGTAGCGTACCTTATTATCCTTAGAACTCTTCGTCTTCTCTGTAGGATAAAGCAATTCATTTCTTGATGTTTCCATAGCCCGATTAAATCCTCGCTTTATGCTTCGATGACCATAGCCACGTGCCCTAAATCTTTCTCTCAGATCCAATGATTGACGCTGAAAGGAATCTTCTTTAGAACATAATCTTTTTATCCGTAGAAATTGACTAATGGGTATCCCATTAATCATTGAGGGAGGATGAGCCGAATCTGCATATAGGAAAGAATTTGTTGAAGTAGGTTTTCTATACACCTCAGTGGAAATTTCCCCAGTAGATGACACATCTATCATTAAATCAAGAAAATCTAATTTCCTTCCGTATTTGTACGTCAATTTGATATTCAAATCATTTTGGTTTAAATTAGTCATCAAGGATTCTAAATCAGCAACACTACCCTCCCAAATAAACAGTACATCGTCTATATACCTTATCCATTGATGTACTTTCTCCATACCAGGAATACCATCACCCATAAACATTTCCCTTTCCCACAAACCTAAAAAAAGGTTTGCGTAGCTTGGGGCACATGAAGCCCCCATGGCCACACCCTGTTTTTGCAAAAAGGTCTTACCGCAAAATACAAAGAAATTGTGTGTTAACACAAATTCCATTAATGTTAAGAGAAAATTAATTAAGTCTGGTTCCATATCAGTTGTCAAAAGAAACCACCTGACGGCTTTTAAACCGTCCGTGTGGTGGATAGAGGTATATAGCGACTCAATGTCAGCCGTTACCAAAATCATCCCCTCCTCTAAATGCATCTGATCCAATTTCTGTAGGACTGATGTAGTATCTTTCACAAAGGAGGGTAGGGACATCACAAGAGGCTTCAAATAATAATCCAAAATTATACAAATTGGCTCACATAGACTTTGATTCCCCGATACAATTGGCCTACCTGGGGGGTCTGACGAGTTTTTGTGAATCTTGGGGATCAAATAGAAAGTCGCGATTTTCGGCTCGTATTTCTTCATAAAATCCAGCAACTTTTTGGGAATGACATTTCCACCGACAGCATCCTCGATAATGTCTATTAGCCCCTTTTTAAAGACACAAAGAGGGTTACTGTATAATTTCCCATAGCATGTTTCATCATTTAAAAGCTTAAAGGCCTGCTTTTCATATAGAATGAAAGAAAAAAGGGGAAAGGGGAACAAGAGGCGCAATAGTGCCTTATCACTTAGACACTGACAATCCGGTGGTATAAAGGAACCACTCACCTATTTCAGTTGTGCAACCCACAACTGGTATGCAGACATGTAGTGTTTAATCCGGATGGCTGCTGCTGGATGCAATAAAAGGTTTTGATCATATCACATCTGATCGTGAGTTTCTTCCCTGGAATAAGTGGATCCTGGCAGCGCGGACTGGTGAACACCGTTTCCTTTCCCATTTTTTACTGCTTTTCATATAGGGAACACGGCCATACCACCTTTATCGGCCTGTTTAATAACAATGTCATCCCAATTTTTTATTTCCTCCAAAGCCTTCGCCTCCCCTGATGTTAAATTCCTTTTCCCCTTAAATCGGTCAAGTTTCTCAATATCCTGTGTGACCAATTTTGTAAAAACATCAACCGCCGGGCACAAACTTATAGCCGAAAATTTCTGTGATTTACCACAAAGATGTATAGGGAACTTTCCTACCTTGGTGATGTCATCTTCATTTTCAAGAGATTCAAGAATTTCTACAGCTTCCAATTCTTCTTCTGACAATTTCGTTCCATTTGATCCAGATTTCGAATGGATCTTCTTCAAAATTATCTTGCGGGCGAAGAGATGGAGGTCCTTTATTGTCGTGAACGGGTTTATATTACAAGAAGGGGAAAAGGTTAATCCTTTCTCCAATACTCTCAACTGTTCCACCGTTAACGTATGGGTTGATAAATTAATTACCCTTCTCTGATCGTCTCCTGGACCATCATTTCTGTCCATGACATTTTTCCTCTTTCGACCATAGACCCTCTTGAACCTCGGCTGTCTCAATTTCCACATCTGTGTCCACAGTAGTAGTTGAGCTCACTGACATACTCCGCTTAGACTGATCATTTTGCATAACGTTGCGATTTTGCCATCTGAAAATCCTGTTACTTTCATAGTCTGCAAGATCTCTCTTGAACTTCCTTTGTTTTACAGAACTAATATCATGTTCCCACTTTTGCAGATCTTTATTCATTTCCTCCAACCACTTCTGAACACTTTCTGGTGATGAATCTTTTTTAATAAGATCCATTGTTTTTTCTAGCTGTTCATCCAACTTAGCCAGACTAATTGTATTCTTTTCTATGATGATTTTAATAAACTCTAAGGAACAATTAGCTGCAGATGACATCCATTTTTTCACCAAATCCTCCTCCTCCATTTCAAAAGTGGGAAAAATATTAACCCTCAATCCTCTTGGTACAATTTTTTGGGATACATAACTCTCCAAAGACATTTTGGTCCACCAAATTTTTGTTTTCTTATATAAGTTGTTCTTATATTGACGCATCAATTCTCTCACTGATGCACCTGTGTCATGTGGTACACCCGAGGTACCTGCTCTAAACAAATCTATGGCCTTAGTACGCCAAGATAACTCATGTGCTTTAAAGTCCATATCAAGCACCGTAAGGGTGGGATAATCTGTAATAAAACAGAACAAAACGCTAAAATAAATTCCCTTTTAAAAGTAGTCACTCCAAATGACATATAACTCAACAGAAAAAAGAGACCAAACCCTTCTCTCTCCAGGAATGATTAATGAAATTATATCAGGATACAAATAAATTCCAATTCTTTATTTATATTTCATAGTTTCCAAAATGTTAAAATTATTGCACAGAGCATTCCCTCATATGGGACCAATCATATTACAGCCTGGACAGTATATATTACATAGTACATGATTACACTCAACAAATCATTCTATCACCATAGTGTAATATATATTTCGTATTATATCCACTATTGGTAGGATCTAAAGGACTTCTAGATACATAAGCCGACCCTCTCAATCTTAAGTAGCCACCTGCAAACTATCGCTCTCTTTTAGGTAATGTCTATACTGTTATAGAGTAGCAACTATTGTAATCCAAAGCCCAATCAATCGTCCAATTCCTGTTAGATAGTTATTAGATAGTTAGAGCATGTACCTGATGTATAACTGCTGTGCTGTAACGCGGTCCCTTCTCCCCTACGTCCGTTTCGCACCTCGCTTCTTCCAGGGGGCTCATCCTCCCTCAATGATTAATGGGATACCCATTAGTCAATTTCTACGGATAAAAAGATTATGTTCTAAAGAAGATTCCTTTCAGCGTCAATCATTGGATCTGAGAGAAAGATTTAGGGCACGTGGCTATGGTCATCGAAGCATAAAGCGAGGATTTAATCGGGCTATGGAAACATCAAGAAATGAATTGCTTTATCCTACAGAGAAGACGAAGAGTTCTAAGGATAATAAGGTACGCTACATCACTACCTATAACAACAGATGGAATGACTTAAGGAGAATTTTGTTTACACATTGGTCAGTATTACATACTGACCCGATTCTTAGACAGATTTTACCTGAGAAACCATCTTTGGTAGCTAGACGTGCACAAAATTTGAAAGATCTGTTGGTGCACAGTCATTATAATCCCAAAAAGAACTCTGATGGAAAAGCCATAATAAGAAAGAATTTTAATGGTTTTTATCCCTGTGGTTTATGCAAGGCGTGTGCCAATTTGGTGAAAACCAAATCATTTCATAATCAGGATGGATCCAAAACTTTTGACATTTTAAAACATCTAACATGTTCCTCAAAAGGAGTAATATATGTGGGAGAATGCCCATGTCAAAAAATGTACGTAGGGTTGACTACAAGGGAGATAAAGGTGAGGACTAGAGAACATTGCCTGGCCATAGAAAAGGCCAAAAAAGAGGAAAACATATCTCAGTTGAAAACACTTCCAAGGCATTTTAAGCAGTTTCACCAAAGTAATCCTATCCTTTTGAAAATTAGAACTATTGATCAAATGGATTTGGGTCTGAGAGGAGGAAATTTGGGCCAAAAATTAGCTCAATTAGAAAGCCGGTGGATTTATAGGCTGGGGACTTTAGCCCCCAAGGGATTGAATGAGAGTTTTGGTTTTGGCGCATTTTTATAATTAGAGTGTAGGTGTCATGTAGACATAGTGAGTTTTTTTAGTGGTTTTAGGGTCATTGAATATAGAAATTAATTTTATGTTATGCCTAATAATGTTTTTATATTTTATATTATATTTTAGTAAACATGATCTTCCAGCACGCGCATATGATGTCCTATTTTGGATCAGTGACTTATCTATGATGGAACATCTGACGAATTGAAGAAAAAGAAAAATATTTCATACTGCTATATATTTATATTTTTGTATTTTTATACTGCTATAATTATATGGGAACTGATTTAAATTAATTGGGGTTTTTTCACATTTAAAACATTTGGATGTTTATATTATTAATATATTTATTAATTAATAATTTTTGATAATTTTACTGTGTAATTTTAAAAAATATATATATATAGGGTAATATAGCACTTTAGCACTTTTATAATATTAAAATACTTATATCCATATGGAATGTATTATTTAGATGGGTTGATTGTATTAATTAATATCACATACTAGATTCTGAATTAGGTTTATAGTAGTTTATATTTCGATGCACATGTATATATATATATCTTTAGTTCCTTAGAAAAAGTTTTTTTTGCAGTATGAATGAATTAAGGAGATAAATATATTGGTCACGGAGTTTTGTTTACATTATGTGGCTGGGAGGCATCACATGACTAATCAGGTGATGGTCTCCATAACAGCAGGGAAGCTTTCTAAATCGCCGCGCACTACTCTAGTGCGCATGTCCGCAATCGCATGGACGCCCGAGCACGCCTTCATATGCGGCACTGATGACTGTGCTATGCACGTCATGCCGCAGATGGGTGGAGCTAAAGGTGCGCGTTGCGATTGGATAGGTGCCATTATTAGGTGTGTGCCCGGCGATTTTACGTGGCATAAGATGATTGGATGGGGGCCGCAATAAGTAGCCCACTGACACTCACTATAACCACGCCCCCCGGAAGAAGTGAGGTGTGAAACGGACGTAGGGGAGAAGGACCTCGTTGCAGCACAGCAGTTAAACATCAGGTACATGCTCTAACTATCTAATAACTATCTAAGAGGAATTGGACGCTTGATTGGGCTTTGGATTACAATAGTTGCTACTCTATAACAGTATAGACATTACCTAAAAGAGAGCGATAGTTTGCAGATGGCTACTTAAGATTGAGAGGGTCGGCTTATGTATCTAGAAGTCCTTTAGATCCTACCAATAGTGGATATAATACGAAATATATATTACACTATGGTGATAGAATGATTTGTTGAGTGTAATCATGTACTATGTAATATATACTGTCCAGTCTGTAATATGATTGGTCCCATATGAGGGAATGCTCTGTGCAATAATTTTAACATTTTGGAAATTATTAAATATAAATAAAGAATTGGAATTTATTTGTATCCTGATATAATTTCATTAATCATTCCTGGAGAGAGAAGGGTTTGGTCTCTTTTTTCTGTTGAGTTATATGTCATTTGGAGTGACTACTTTTAAAAGGGAATTTATTTTATTCCACCTTGATTAGAGTGGGAATGTCATAGGCTAGAAAATGTGGAAGTCAAGCAGCAAACTGACAAAGAGGGCCTGGAGGGTGATAAACAAACGCCACTTGCAGGGACAAGGGCCTGTAAAGTATGACAATGTGGACCTCAAATAAAGGGGAGATAAGTGAAGGTGTTGAAGGAATAATCTGAAGAGCATAATGTTTTGAAAGCATAGAACCAACTCCTACATCTGGTTTGTTCTCAAGTCTAGTTGTTGGAGAAAATTGTAGGCCACCAAAAGGGAGAGCAACAGTGGTGGTGTCTGACTGCTGGAAAGAGATTTTGTTGCATGCTGATCCTACGTTCCAGATGGAACAGCTAAAGCTGACAGAATCTATAGAAATGAGACAAGGGCACATAGGGTCTTATCTTTTGATGAAACAGGGAGTGTCAGGATCCTTATGAAAGGTGCTTACCTGTTTGATGTCTGCCCCTGGTGGATATCCAGACAGCGGCTATCCTTTCCTGTGTTGGTTCGATGAGCCCTGACAAGAGATTAAAAGATGGACGAGTCTATGTTGTTAGTGTAGTGAATGAGTACTGTCTGGTGGTTCACTGTTGGTCCTATGGATGCATCCTTATAAGTGGGGTAGGAATAGAATTTACCAAAAGATTATGAATTTGTAGCTTGTATTGATGATGCTTAAGGGCACAACTCTGGAGGTATTGCGATGAAGGGAACAACTTGCAGCCAAACTTGTAAATATACTGTAAATAACCCTTATAAATAGTTTGTTCCTTGATGAGGGTACCAAAGAACTGAAGTGTTATACCAAGGTATCGGCTAAGGCAGGATAAGCTGTGTCAGGCCTGTGCTTCAGCCTCGACCCTGCCTTGTCATTGTCTACACTGAGCCCCTGCCACTGGAACCTCTACACAATGGATAAAACCTGCATAATTAATCCTTGCATAAGTGCTTTTCTCTTAGCTGTGGTTAACTTTAAACATATTGCTTTCTTATGTTAAAGCGGTTATGGAAAAGCAAATCTCTATAAGACAGTATACAGAGGAACAGCTTATGTAAATTGATTGTTTTTGTAGCTGTATACTTAAAAAAATGTTTTTAATATATTTATGAAAAAAAAACTTATTAGAATGAATATTTTATATGCGTGTTTACAATAGATAAAACATGTATAGGGAAACTGTTCACAACCAGGTCTTGGTTTCCAATAGGAGAGAAGCTATGATGCAATAGATTCAATACACAGGTATGCAGAGTCAGACCACATTGACCAATGATATAATCTGTCTGGGCCTTCAGAGGTGCCCCTTTAGTGATATGTCGGGTGACAATGCCTCCCCTTATGTGTCTGTTTTTATTTTGATGGCATGCTTCTCTTGAAGAGTATCGGCAGCATCAGCATCTCTGTCATTATAGGACAATGGTATCATTATTTTAAGCAGTGAAGATAATAGTATTCCCTGCATGATTTTTGATGGGATTGTTTCTAAGAACTCAGTGCCATGACATACGGGGAGATAGAAATTTCAGGTAGGGGTTCTGTGAGTTGTGCCTTTAATGTGAAGATTTCTAGATTTTCATTATCTGGGGCTGTGTAATTGCATATTTTTGCGCCCCAAGCTGACGTTTATAATTATATCAATTTGGTGTAAATGCGATGATTTCATTGCCTTCTATTGTATTTTATTGTAATGATGTGACAATCAAAAAAACCTTAGTTTGGGAGTTTTTACTTTTTTTTTCATTTAGTGATAGAATTCAAATATTTCATATTTTGGTAGATAAGGCATTACTGAATGCGGCGATAGCAAATATGCATATTTTTCTTATTATTGTTTTATTTATAGTAGGGTAAAAGAGGGATATTTTGAACTTTTGAGTTTTTTTTTAATATTTTGTTTTATTTGTTTTTACTAGTCCCCTTAGGGGACTTGAAGCTGGCAATATCCAATCACTTGTGCTGTACAGAGTCGTGCTGATGCATGGCTCTGCAAAGCAGAAGTGCTCATCTGCTGTGGATGCCGGTTCATCATGACAGATGAAGGAGCATAGCATGCTCCGAAATGCGTTGGATGGATCCAAATAAATGTATAGAGTGAACTTTTGATTCGAGTTATTTGTGGCAGCGCAGACCGACAACACATTGTCCCTGGAAAAATCTGGAATTCGACCACATAGCAGGTGTGGGTCCAGCAGCAGCCGCCATTACATGTTTTTCATACTGGTTTTGTGTCACACAACTAGACCAAGTGAGCAGTGTTCATTACGGCTCTTAAGCTGCTGATTGTTAAAAAGATAATGCCCTATCTGCGCTTGCTTCCTTTTTTTTAGTTTATTGGTTCACCATGACAGACATAGGGGTCATCAGCTGACCCCTAGTTGACATGACAACCTATCTGTGCTCTGCAATCATGTCATGGGAAATCGCGCAATCTCTGCTGCCTTGTGTTAATTCTTGCTTTCAGACTTTGACATTGCAATCTAACTACTTAACATGGCAGATTTCCAATCCACCTGCACCTGTCATCTACACAAGTTGGCTGATCAGATCATGCGAGACCACAACAAAGGCAGAGAGGATATCAAGAATGTACCAGTATGTCCTTAGTCATGAAAGGGCTAAAAGTAAACAAATCAACATATATTTCTGATTGCATACACTAGCACAGTGGTCCCCAACCTTCTTACATGAGAACCATAGTCAGTTTTGAGAGAGGGTCTCAAGTTACATGCGGCCACCCCCCCTTCCACAGAATAGTGACACCTAGAGCTCCCATAACTGGTCTAATGAAAGCCAATGAAAGCAAATGACACTGAGGCAGCATAACAAGGTTCATGGTTTCCTATCTTACCCCATTTAGATCTGCTCTTCTGTTTGGGATTACTCACAAAAGTCACCATCTGGAGACCTGCTTTTTTTAGCTGCTAGTGCACCAAGCTGGAAGATAACCAGGAGCCACACATGACTGGGCCTAGAGCTACAGGTTGAAGACATCTGCAATCGCAGCTGGCACATAAGTCAAAACAGGCAACCACACTTATGCTAGTACATTTGCACCAGCTATTAGTGTATTCAATCAGCAATATGTGCTATTTTGTCTACTTTAAATCAATGTTAATTACCTAATTATTTGATGTGGGCTTTTCATAGTATGTTAGACAGTTTTAACAGGATAAAGAGATAAAAAAACATTGACCTGAGGCACACCTTTGTGTTTCTGGTGAAATTCTTTACTAGATTTATGTATTAAAACCATTTCCATCCCCTTTTAAAAACTGTATTTGAATCTAATATACCAGTGCATCACAATGAATTAGAATATCATCAAAAAGTTAATTTATTTCTCTAATTCAATACATAAAGTGAAATGCACGTATTATATAGAGTCATTACAGAGTGATCTGTAAGCCATAACCATCAACATTAAAAGAAGTAAACAATTGAACTATATCCCTCTGTGTGTAATGACTCTATATAATATATGCGTTTCACTTCATGTATTGAATTACTGAAAAAAAATAACTTTTTGATGATATTCTAATTCATTGAGATGCATTGTATCAGCATGGATGATCGCAGAGAATTGGCCTAACACATTTTCCCTTTCCCCTGTAGCTTTGGTCTTAAACTGTCCGAGTGCTGAACCATTTCATTGTACATGGAATGTTTTTTTCTTTACTTTTGAGATACTTTAATATTGCTAGTTTTGTATGTATGTTAGTTTACACTTTTATTGTTTTGTTGAGCATTTCTTTTCCTATTAATTTATAGTTTCTAGCTCTCCATATCTATACATCATGATTAAAAGTTATCTTTTCATAGAACAAAGGTAATGCCATCTCTAGAAAGCTCAGTAAAAGCAATATAGATCAAGGGTAAAATAAATGTCTTGCTATAATTTTCGTATTTTATGTGAGGATTTAATGTGGACCATGGGATGTATGTAATGCTCAGATCTTCTTAGGAATGGTTAATTACCTTTCAAAATTCTGAAGTCATTTATATGATGTATGTGATCAAGTAAGGCAATAAACTCACATGAATGCTCTCTGGGAATGGGTTAGAACATGGCAAACAACCTTTGTGTCAATAAAACAAGCTATTGCAGAAACCATTACATATTATGGCCTGGTACAGTTCTTATCATAATATTCTAATCTGTCAGAGAAAAATGTCTTATGGAAGAACAAATGCTAAAAAAAATAGGTAGTAATTTGTATAAGCGGTTTTCTTCCATATATGTTCATGATAATTTATAATCCATGTCTCCCTGGCTGTCAGGCTATTGAACCCCTTCCCCCCATAGCCATTTGTCTTTTTTTGTAGTTTGTTTCTTTTTCAATCCCATTATTCAAGTGCCATATCTTTTCTTGGTAGACTTAGGCTACTTTCACATTAGCGTTCCCCTCCGCAGCGTTCTGCTGGCGGTGCTGCGCTCACATTGCGGCTCCCCTCCGCAGAACGCTGTGGAGGGGAACGCTAATGTGAAAGCACCCTTAGTCATATGAGGAATAATTTTTTTGCAGGAAAAGTTTTTTTTAAATTTTACTATTTAATTTACCAATAAATGCATTGGAAAAAGGGAAAAAAAAATCTGTTTGGGATGGCATAGAGAAACAGACAAGTCAGTAATGTTTTTATGTTATTCATTGTGCAGTTAAACCTGTACAATAAAGCAAGGAGGAAGAACAAATTAAGAAATAATTATGGATAATGATTAAAAGATAATAGTTATTAATAAATGCCTTGCACAAAAAGTCATCTTTAAATCTCACTTTTCATTTAATCATCCCAAAATGGATGTCCAATACAATATTATGTTGTAGTACCATGTTAGCCAGAAAAATCGATGTAAATACTTATGCCCCAAATTCAAAAATATCCTAAACTAACTCTTATTAAATCCCATTAGGAGACTTGAACCTGGAAATTGAATCAATCAGTATAATAAACTGCAATACTTTGTATTGCAATGCATTATTTCAGTGCTTTCATTTTCAAGGATGTCTGTCAGAAAAATCAACCTTCCTAAACAATCTATAGGAATGCAGGTCATAGCTAGCTGAATAAAATGATGCATTGACATCTGTGATCTGATGTCCTATTGTAAAAAAACTCAATTTTTTTTTAATATGTAGATGAATAGTTGCCAAGCATTCCAGATCCAGTTTGAGTGAACTGTTTTGATGTCCCAGGAAGTAAGCTTTGTGAGCCTACTTTAACCACTCTTCTGGAGGTGGGTTAGGTCTAGACTAGTGATGACTGAATATACTCGTTAATATTCGCTACCCGCACGGATAGTACAATATTCACGATACTCGTTACTCGGCGAGTATCACAGGTGCTTGTGAGTGATGTGTTGATCATTATCGATCTGATACAAAGTGACAGCTCCCTTCAGTAAACAATGGGAACTGGCACCTCACTGAAAGCAGATTGAATGTTAGGATCTCTCTGGGAGCACTGCAAGGTGTTGTATGCAGTAAAAACGCAAAAAAGCATACGCTCCCGTCCAGTCCCAAAAAAGCTTGTTTTATAGTTTTATGTGTGTGGGTGGAGCCTATCACGAATTGCCTAACATTAGACTCACTATTTGGACAAGCATGTGAGCATTAAAAACTACTCGTTATGAGTATTGCGAGGGAAAATATTTCACTACTCTCTCATCACTAGTCTAGATTCCTGTGTGTATTAGGCTACATTCAGACTGTGCACTTTTTGATTTGTTTTTTGCAAAAATGAAACACTCAAATGAAATTACAACCATGTCTATGGTTTTTTATTTTTTTCTATTCAGACAGGGCATCTGTAAAGTGATCCGTTTTTCTACTTTAGGAGTGCTCCGTTTTAGAAAAGTGCATGTCTCTGTAAAACAACTCTGTATTATATATAAAAACTACATTGTACTCAACAATAAGGTCTTAAGTTAAAAGTTCAAGTTTGTTTGCCATTTTTACCTTCCATAATCTCTGCCATTTCCCCCCCCCCCCAGCTACGTTGTCTTAAATAATTTATTGTGGACAGTAAAGGTCTATTATCCTGAAAAGACCAAAAACAATATGCAAAGAAGTATTAGCAATAATTTCTACATACATTATTACCAAATTAGCTAGGCTTCTACTGTTTTTTTAGAAATATCTATTCTTGGCTAACCTATATTTGGTGTATGACACGTTGGTCTTGTAAGCACACCAATTCATTTCTGTCACTCTACTTGTTAACCAAAAACCTAATAAGAATCATTTGAACAAAAAAAGTGTATGTCAATTTCTGTGCCATATTTCTCCTGTGGTTTTCCCATAGGAGCCATTCTAAATGGGAAAAAAACTCAGCACCCAAAAACACCACAAAAAACGGTTTAGACAAGGGTTGTCCATTTTTTTCTGCTTTTTGGAGAACAGCTCCTGTTTGCAGCTAAAAAAGCAGCATAGGAACATAAAAAATGCACAGTGTGAATGCAGCCTTACCACACACCTTCTCTTTTCAGGAGCATCTTTACTTTGAATTTCCAGGATTGGTAATTCTGGTTAGTCAGATTTGGCACTGTGAACTTCATATAGATGCTGCTGGTGGCCATTTTTTTTCTTCTTCTTCTTAGTACACTATTGTTCTCTCTCTCTTCTTTACGTTCTCTGGGTCGTTGAGGTTTCTAAAGCCCCCTTCACACATAGTGAGATCGCTAGCGAGATGGCTGATACATCACAGGTTTTGTAACGTGACAGCGACCTCACCAGCGATCTCGCTACGTTTGACACTTAGCAGCGATAAGGTTCTTGCTGTGAGATTGCTGATCATTACAAACTGTTCTGGATCATTTTTTGGTCATTGCGCTCCCGCTGGGAATGCTGTATCGCTGTGTTTGACAGGGACAACAACCAACGATCTCAACACTACGTCCAAGAGTGACAGATTCCCAATGACCGCTGGATCGCTGCTGTGTCACTGGTGAGATCTGACTGTTTGACATCTCACCAGTGACACTCCAGCGATCCCGGCCAGGTTGTATTGCTATCTGCATCGCTGGAGCGTAGCTCAGTGTGACGGGGCCCTAAGTCTCTGTGGTTCTGGGTAAATATCCTGATAGCAGTGGACTAATTTCTGTACTGTCTATCTTTTCAAAAGTGAACATATATTAATTCTGTAACAAAGATAACACAGCATACTAGTATATATTATAGCTTAGGATCTTATCTTCTTGCCTTTCAGCATGCAAAAGTGAGAGTAAACGTGTGCTGAAGCTACACATGCAGTGAGAAAACAGGAACTTCCTTTTTTTAACAAAGCTTTATTGGCAATACTCACTGGATCAAAAACTTACACTATTAAAGGGAACCAACTACCAGTATTTAACCACCTGTAAATCAGTGCAGCTGATGATTGATGTGTGCAGCATAACATCACTGTGGGCCTGTCTTCCCTGGATGAGTCTGGATGAGAGAGAGGAAAGGGGGTTCAACTTACAGCAGAAAGACAAGCCCACAGGGGAGGAATAAAAGAAATTCTGATGTCATGCTGCACATTTCAATCACCTGCTGCACTGATTTACAGGTGGTTAAATACTGGTGGTTGGTTGCCTTTAAACAGTAGTAAATAGTAGTTGTTTCAATACATACAAAAACAAGCTGTTCATTTGTTCTTTGCCGGGTTCGTGACTGGCATTACAGTCACACAGCTAACAGTTAATACACGTAATATATTTACCGGGTAGACGTTCTCTTTTCCTGCTGTGCCAAAGCACACAGGTCGTATGTGATTGGTCATTGGACACAGTCATGTGAATATTCCCAGAGGATAATCAGAGGCCCGGAAGTGACACCGCACCATGGCACAGCTGAAAGGGAGAATGCGGACCTGGTAAGTATAAAGAGTATTGTTATTAACTGTTTGCTTACTTTAACAGACATGAACCTGGCAAAAAATGAACAGTTCATGCATCCCTATTCCAACAGTCTGTTCCTGACTGTAGAGTACATGACTAAGTTCCAACACACATTCTGTAAAGTGAAAATTTAAAAGGAAGTCCCAGTTGCAGACTACCCTCCGTTACAGGATTAATTTAGGTCTCTTTGGTTGGTAATTCTTCACAAAACAGTCCAAAAACTTCATGACTTATTTTTCCCACACAAGCCTAAGACATAGTGATAAAAAGTAGGGATGAAAGATGATGTTACAGAATAGTTTAGTTGACAAAAAATAAAAAAAATCACCACTTAATCAGAGCGTTTATAAGATACTGAAAAGTGGGGGAAAGAGATGTGAATTGAAATATGACTCTAATTATTAATACATTCTTATATAAGTAATTTTAATTTTTAATACATAACAAAAGATATATTTTAATTCAAATCTCATTCCACTTATTCACCCCTCCCTTGCCTGCCGGGCCATGTTTGATGATAGGCACAAGAGAAGGCACTTAGGACAGCAGTATTTATGGTGCAGTACTCTAAAGAGAACAATTTTTAATCTTCCTAAATCCTTACAACTAAATTCCGTGTTAGGTAAGTAATGGGGAGAGAATGGGTGTGCTCTCTCTCTATACCGATTGGTAAGCTTGGTAAATTGCAGGCAATATTATCAATACTTGTACAGCATTAGTGCTACTGGGGCTGTTAAATAGGAAGACATATAGTATTGAAGAAGCTGATATTAGGAAATCAGCGCTTTTCTATTTTCAGTGAGAAGCATCGACCAGAGAGTACACATCAGAGGGAGTGTGATGTGAACTCCAAGATTTGGAACTTTCCCCAAAATAGAAAAATGCTGATTTACTGAGAACAGCCTCAATAATATAATTTTTATATTAAATATTGGGCACTATGTTAGCTTGTATGCTGTTGTAAACAGAAAAGGCTTAGCGAATGCAAAAATGGGTACACAGTATATTAATAAAAGAAAAAAAAATTATATTATCGATGGAATGAGATCCACAAATTATAAAATTAAATGAAAACGTAAACCTAATTACTTCGAGCCACATATAGTGTAGTGATACATTTAGAGTTACTGGCATTAGTTATCATATCATATAATACAATACATAATAGAACATTTTGAAAATGTAAATCTGAAAATTGTGACATGCGTTCATATTAAGACACAACTAGAGTCTGATATCTTTAAATACCGTAATATTGTTACTGAATCTCCAGAAGTCATGCAATTACTAAACTTAGTTCACCTGTGTATATCTTTTCCCAGCATAGCTATAACTGTTCTGTGAAGGCCTGAGAGGTTTGGTTGAGAATATTACAGATCAGACAGCATAATGAAAACCAAGGAACACGCCAAACAGTTCGGGGATAAAGTTGAACATGTTCATAAACCTGTCAACTTCAACTTGACTAATTATCGTTGTTGAATCGTTCGTTTACACGCAACGACTCACTAACAATGTCGGTTCAACATCGTTCAACGCGTTACTTTTGAACGATTTTGAGCACGATGTTGAGCCGTGTAACGGGGCCTTAAGTGCTACATATTATGGTCCCATGATCCACATGTGTCTTCCAAGCTATAAGTTGGGGAGCCCTGATATAAACCTTTCTATTGTAGCTCTGGCAGTATCTCTACCAATCTCAAGTATTTGGCAGAATTTCAGAATTTCTCTAAGCATTTCCCCATATTTAACTCCATCCATCATCTCATTAACTCTGTCCGGATTTCGGCTTTCCTGAAGAAAAATATCTCCACAGCATGAACTTGCCACTACCATGTTTGACAATGGGGTGGTGTTTTCTTGGTGATATGCAGTGTTTTCTACCAAGCTTATAAGGCTAGGGTCACAATTGCGGCCTAGCATCTGTTAGAACAGGGGTGGGCAACTCGAGGCCGCAAGGGCCGTGCACAGTCCATGTTTTCTGCATATCCTTAGCATTTGACAGTTGGAATCATCACCTGTGCAGGAGATTAAATTACCAACTGTCAAATGCTAGGGATATACAGAAAACTTGCACTGTGTACGGCCCTCGAGTCCAGGAGCTGCCCACCCCTGTGTTAGAAGGATGCTGTACAGGATGCTGTTTTTTCCTTGCCTTTTTCACATTTTTAGTGCTAGTGTTAACACATGCGTTAGCGCATGGTACATATATGTACCATGTACCATGACTTAACGTCTGCATTTTCTATAGACTTCCATGTTAAATAAACGCACGCGTATTTGCAAACGCTCCCAAAACCGCTGCTTACCGCATTATTGGGTTCTTTTGCAAAAACACCTATCGTAAAACGTGTTGCACTTTGACCATGCACGGGAGCCTATGGAAGCATTAACGCTAGAGTTTTTCTAAATTTCAACATGAAATAAACGCTAGATTTTAGCGCTTCCATGGCTCTATTGTGAACCTAGCCTTAGAGCTTTACTTTTAGCTCAAAAGTTCTACTTTAAACTTATCTGACCATGGCATGTTTAAGAAGATGCTCTGGTCAGATGAGACCAAGGCAAAATTTTATGGTGTAAATGCAAAACGCTATGTGTGATGGAAAAAAAAACACTACACATAATGCTGAAAACTCTTCCCCCATCTAGAGATATTTTGAAAAGATGAAGGGGCAAAAATTTCAGCCTCTAGATTTACAAAGCTGGTAAAGACATAACCCAAAAGACTAGCAGCTGTAATTGGAGTGAAAGATGATCTAAAAAAATATTGACCCAGGGGCTAAATACTACTGCACCGAAGAGACACCGAGGAGCTCGGAGTGACAGAGCCAGTGGCGGAGGTTGAATTAAAAACATTCCTTATTTTATTATACGTGTGCCAGCAGGGGGTATATAGCGTGATGGAGGGCCATGTGCATGCCAGCAGGGGGACACATAGAGTGATAGGTGGTCATGTGGGTGCCAGCAGGAGGGCATATACAGTAATGGGGGTATATCATTGATAGGGGGCATATGTGCCAGCACAAGGGGCTATACGTGCCAGCACAAGGGGCTATATGTGCCAGCCCAGGGATCATATCCAGGATGGGGGACTATGTACCAGGATGGGGGTTATATATATACCAGGATGAGGGAAATATACAGTACAGACCAAAACTTTGGACACACCTACTCATTCAAAGAGTTTTCTTTATTTTCATGACTATGAAAATTGTAGATTCACATTGAAGGCATCAAAACTATGAATTAACACATGTGGAATTATATACTTAACAAAAAGTGTGAATCAACTGAAAATATGTCTTATATTCTAGGTTCTTCAAAGTAGCCACCTTTTGCTTTGATTACTGCTTTGCACACTCTTGGCATTCTCTTGATGGAGTTCCAAGAGATGCTTAGTACTTGTTGGCCCTTTTGCCTTCACTCTCCAGTCCAGCTCACCCCAAACCATCTCGATTGGGTTCAGGTCTGGTGACTGTAGAGGCCAGGTCATCTGGCGTGGCACCCCATCACTCTCTTTCTTGGTCAAATAGCCCTTACACCGCCTGCAGGTATGTTTGGGGTTATTGGCCTGTTGAAAAATAAATGATGGTCCAACTAAACGCAAACCAGATGGAATAGCATGCCGCTGCAAGATGCTGTGGTAGCCATGCTGGTTCAGTATGCCTTCAATTTTGAATAAATCCCCAACAGTGTCACCAGCAAAGCACCCCTACACCATCACACCTCCTCCATGCTTCACAGTAGGAAACAGGCATGTAGAGTCCATCCATTCACATTTTCTGTGTCGCACAAAGACACGGTGGTTGGAACCAAAGATCTCAAATTGGGCTCATCAGACCAAAGCACAGATTTCCACTGGTCTAATGTCCATTCCTTGTGTTCTTTAGCCCAAATAAGTCTCTTCTGCTTGTTGCCTTTCCTTAGCAGTGGTTTCCTAGCAGCTATTTTACTATGAAGGCCTCCTGCACAAAGTCTCCTTTTAACAGTTGCTGTAGAGATGTGTCTGCTGCTAGAACTCTGTGTGGCATTGACCTGGTCTCTAATCTGAGCTGCTGTTAACCTGCGATTTCTGATGCTGGTGACTCGGATGAACTTATCCTCCGCAGTAGGGGTGACTCTTGGTCTTCCTTTCCTGGGGCGGTCCTCATGTGAGACAGTTTCTTTGTAGCGCTTGATGATTTTTGTAACTGCACTTGGGGACACTTTCAAAGTTTTCCCAATTTTTCGGACTGACTGACCTTCATTTCTTAAAGTAATGATGGTCACTAGTTTTCCTTACTTAGCTGCTTTTTTCTTGCCGTAATACAAATTCTAACAGTCTATTCAGTAGGACTATCAGCTGTGTATGCACGAGACTTCTGCACAACAGAACTGATGGTCCTGACCCCATTTATAAGGCAATAAATCCCACTTATTAAATCTGACAGGACACACCTGTGAAATGAAGACCATTTCCGGTGACTACCTCTTGAAGCTCATCAAGAGAATGCCAAGAGTGTGCAAAGAAGTAATCAAAGCAAAGGTAGCTACTTTGAAGAACCTAGAATATAAGACATATTTTCAGTTGATTCATACTTTTTTGTTAAGTATATACTGTAATTCCATATGTGTTAATTCATAGTTTTGTTGCCTTTAGTGTGAATCTACAATTTTCATAGTCATTAAAATAAAGAAAACTCTTTGAATGAGAAGGTGTGACCAAACTTTTGGTCTGTACTGTATATGATTTGTAAGACGGGCACTGGCATTATAAGATAGACCCCATTTAACATTAAAAAATATTTTTTTTCTCCTTTCCTTGCGTCTTATAATCAGATGTGCCAGTACATGGGGGCATATGTGTGCCAGCACAGATGAGCATATGTATGCCAGCACAGAGTGGGCCTATATGTGTCAGCACATGGAGCATATGTATGCAAGCACATGGGGAATATGTATGCCAGCATAGGTGGGCATATGTGTGCCAGCACAGGGCGGAATATGAGTGCCACTACAGGGAGGGAATATGTATGCCATCTCAGGGTGGGCATGTGTGCCAGCTCATGGTGTGCTTATGTGTGCCAGCACAGGGTGAGCATATGTGTGCCAGTACAGGGGGGCATATATGTGCCAATACAGGGTGGATATATGTGTGCTAGCACAGGGGCATATGTGTGACAGCACCAGGGGGCATATGTGCGCAGCACAGGTGGACATTTGGGTGCAGCATAGGTGGGCATATGTCTGCCAGCACAGATGAGCATATGTATGCCAGCACAGGGTAGGCCTATGTGTGTCAGCACATGCGGCATCTGTATGCCAACACATGGGGGCATATGTGTGCCAGCACATGGGGGAATACGTGCTCCAACGCACCTAATTTTGCTGAGTCCAGGTGGGTCATTGGGTTGTTATCAGTGCAGATGGTAAATTATGCAGCTGCCAGATAGTGCTTGAAATGCTCGGTTACAGCCCAAACTACTGCCAGTAATACTAACTTGAAGGAACTGCAATTCTCAGGGTTTCTTTCCATAGGCTTGAGTTTCCTGCTTGCAAAGGCATTAACTCTCTCTTTGCCTCCTTGCTTCTGTGACAGTACTGCTCCCAGTGCCGCGTTGCTGGCATCTGTGTACAGAATGAAGAGTTGATGGTAATCCGGATACGCCAGGATCTCCTCTCCTGTCAGCGCACACTTTAGCTTTTTGAAGGACTCTTCCTTCACATCACTCCACTGGAAAGGGGATTGCGGGTTGAAGACCTTTTCGACTGTCCTACCAGAATGTCTTGTAGGGAAGCTACTAACTTCGTGAACCCTCTGATAAATCTTCTGTAATAGCCTACCAGGCCCAGGGATTGCCTCACTTCTTTCACAGTGGTGGGTCTTGGCCAATACCTTATTATTGTGACTTTATCAGGATCCGGTGCTACTCCCTCCGAACTCATGACATGTCCTAGGTACTGCACCTTTGGTATGAGAAGGTGGCACTTGGATGGCTTGATCTTCATGCCATATCCGGACAAGGCTTCAAACACTTTGGCCAGGTCTTGTAGATGTTGCTCATATGTCGTGGAGTAGACTATGATGTCATCTAGGTACAGGAGGACAGTTTCAAAGTTCTTATGGCTTAGGCAGCTGTCCACCAGGCGTTGGAAGGTACCGGGTGCATTGCAGAATCCAAACAGCATACAGTTGAACTCACAGAGGCCCATCGGCGTAGTAAACGCTGTCTTCTCCTTGTCAGCCTCTGCCACAGGAACTTGCCAATACCCATTAGTCAGATCTAGGGTGGAAAAGTAGTTAGCAGATTTTAATGTGGCTAATGACTCCTCAATCCTAGGTAACGGGCATGCATCCTTGTGTGAAATGCAGTTGATCTGCCGGTAATCTACGCACATTCTCATGGTCCCGTCCTTCTTTCTAACTAACACTAAAGGTGCAACCCAGGGTCTACAGCTGTCTCTTATCACCCCTGCAGGTTTCATCTCTTTGAGCATGTCTTTGGTGGTTTGGTAGTGAGTGGGTAGTAAAGGTCTATACCTCTCTTTTATAGGCTGAAGGTTACCTGTTGTATAGTGTGCTCTACCCCACGTTAATTTGCCCAAAGTCTAACGGTGTTTGCTGAATTGCTGAATATCTGCTCATATTCTTTTACTACCCAGTATACTCCATGCTTTTGATGGGGAGGTGTAGAACTGGTACCCACATGTAGCTTTTGGCACCAATCCTCCAACTTTTCCCCTGAACCATTGTCATTTGCCTGACTTGACGGGTTCAAGGGCTCGACGGCTGTGATGGCATTGTTATCAACTGTGAATAATTTAGCCATGGTAGCATACTTTGGTAATGTGACCTCATCTTCTCCGCAATTTAGAATGCGTAATGGCACTCTTCCCCGGTGTACCTCAACCACTCCTCTGGCTGTCAGTATAGTGGGCCTACTATCTGAGTACACAGGTTTTACCAGGGCTTGATAGTCTTGCTCTTTAATGCCTATTGCGGCTCTACACCAGTCCAACATTTCAGTTTTGGGAGGTATTACAATGGGTATCGAGTCACTTACCCTTATGGTCCCTTTACATGCGGCCACAGGAAGGTAGAAACTGGCAGGCATCGGACACAATTGTGCCTGTTGCCTTGAAAAGACCACGATGTGGCGGCGTGTAATTCAGGACTTTCCTTCCTTCAGGGAAGATACAGGAAGGAAAGTCCTGAATTACACGCCGCCACATCTTGGTCTTTTCAAGGCAACAGGCACAATTGTGTCCGATGCCTGCCAGTTACTACCTTCGTGTGGCCGCATGTAAAGGGACCATTACACTGCCAATTTCACCTCCTGATATTTCTTCCTGTACTTTCATCATCAGGGCTGTTATTTCTTTTTGCAGAAGTCTCTTTTGCTTGACTCTGGCAGTCTTGGCGATCTGCTGTAAGACAATAATTACCTCGGAAAAACACTTTTCAATTACATTCATTCCTAGTAACATTACTGGTTCACGTTCTCGCCGGTTGACATCTACAATTATAATACCCTGGTTCTGGAATTCTACCTTCCCAATCTGAATGGTCATCTCTCTGAACCCAACTTGTGGTATTAGTTCAAAATTGCTAGCCCATAAGTTTACTGCAATGTCAGTTGGACCACTATTATTGTCTGAATCAGCCCAGTACCTTTTGTATAGAACATGTGGAATTGATATAATCTGGGACCCGGTATCCAACAAGGCACTAAAGGGAATGCCATCCAACATGATAGGGATGACCGGACGTCCTCCCATGAACTTGTCATACCAGGCTGAAGTACCTTGAGAATTTACTCCTGAGAAGCGGCCTGCCTGCCCAGGGGATCCTCGCTTAAAGCACACTCCCGGGCAAAGTGGCCTGTCTCCTTGCAAATGCGGCAAATTGGCTGTCAATCTGGCTGATAGCGGTCGCTGGGTCGTCCTCTCGTTGCTTCTGGGCCTCATCCACGGGACACCCTCCTTGCTGGTCGCCAACTCGATTTTGGGTGCAGGCTTGGATCCACACAGCTCTTTGATGACTTTACCATGGAAACCACAGTATCTGTCAGGGCATCTAGCTTTTGGTTGAGGGTCTCATTAGAGATAGGCTCTCAGTGTTCAGCAGCAGTCTCTGACATGGCAGATGTTGCTGATACTCCTGTCTGCTGGGGTGCTGCTGTAGGGCCTTGGATGAAGTTTAGATCCCGGGGCGCCTCTATCTGCTGAAGATGGATGTCTCTATCTTTTAACTCAGCAAATGTCATTTCAGGATTCTGGATAATCATCAAACTCAGCTGTCCTCTGTGAGAAGGGGATAAGAGGCCTTCTATGAACTGGTCAATTAGCATTTTGTCAGCTCCCGGGCTAAGGCATTTTCTGCCTGTTTAAGTGATTTGAGTGCTTCCTGCAAGTTTAAGGAATAGTCTCTGGCACTCTCCTTAGGCGTTTGTTTGCGTCTAAAGAACCTCATTTTAGACCGTGTGTCAGCACTGTATTCTAATGCTGCTTTCAATCCAGCTACAAGATGCTCTACAGTGTCTTTGTCTGTGTACGGCCTGGACACTACTTCCCGCCGTGCATTGCCAATTAACTGTCCAATAATCATACCGACACGATGGGCTTCAGTTAGTGGGTACATAACATAGTATGCTTGTATCTTAGTAATAAAGTCATTAAGGGCTCACTGGAGTATTGTGGCAGCCACATTGCTCCTGGAGTGTATGGCATCAGGAGCGGTAAGAGGGGTGCAGCTCCTTGTGCCGCAGCACCGCCGGGTGCTACTCTGTTTTCCGGTGCTGCAACTCCGCAGCTGCTCGGTGGCGCAGCATCTCCTGGTTGCGACATCCGGTGCCCCCTTAGTTAAGGTCGACCCTCCTGTCTTCCGCTTCTGTTCGGATGTCTAACAAAGGTTCCGCTGTACACCAAGGATTCTCTTCCCCTCCGGATGACGTCAGAGCGCTTTGCAAAGTGCCGCCCACAATTACACGCCCCCTTTTTCTTCCCGCACGTCGCGCATTTTGTAATGGCGGCAATTCAAAAATACAGTTCAAATTCTGCCTGCCGCGCTCTTTGCAATGGTGGCAGATTCAAAACAGTCACAAATCATGGCACACAATGCCCGGTTTACCGGGCACGGTAGATCCTGTAAGTAGACGCCAAGTTGTGGAGCCCTCTGTGACGGGGTACTCGGTACCGGACCGGGATATCACGGCAGTCTTGGTCTGGACCGTGTCCTGGGCCCACAATAAAGGGTTGGGGGGTATTTACAGGGGAGTTTGTCATGACGCCACCCATGGGTTGTGATCAGGGTGACCACCGCTGCTGCAGAACCTCCAGGGATGATGTTTAGCAGCTGGTGATGTAACGGCTCTCCGCAGGTAAAGCCTGGTTCCCCGGGGCAGTGGTAGTTAAAGTCTATGATTGATGCTATGGATGTTGCAGGATAGGAGTAGTAGTAGAGGTGATGGCAGTTTGTGAGGGAACGTAGGGTTTGAGCACAAGGTTCACACTGACTCACGGTTTTGTAGTTTTCCACATATTTACTGTAGTTGTTATTCACAGAGTACTGTCCACAGAGTCTGTATCAGGGACGGGTTGCTCCCACCCTGACCGGGTCCTCAGCTTCCCACTCCTGCACTGTGTGTGGCCCTGCTGCCGCTTTAGCTAGGCTGCCGGCCCTCTCTCTCCTCACAGGTACATACTTGCTAGGCAACTTGAGTCTTTCCGTGTGTTTCTGACCCCGCCGTGTTGCTTCACTGAGGTGCAGTGTAGATTCATAACCTCCACTATTCCGGTGTTTACTGTGCTGCTTGTTTGAGTCACAGTTTCGGATCCGGTATCCGGTCTGTGCGTTCCTCCAGGGCGAGTTATGAGGTAACTCAATCTCCTAGATGTGTTCTCCTGTTCTCTAAATCCTCTCCTCAGACTCTGGCTAGGCCTGGAATTGAGTAGCAGACTGTGGGGAAGCCTAAGGCAGCTCCTTTATACCCCAGTCCCTTATTCCTTAGTGCTGCACCGCACTGAACTACTCACTTCCTCTCTACACCAGAATATATAGGGGAGCTGCTTTAGCTCCCCCTTCTGGCCTAGAGGCGCTAGTGCAGTGTTAAGTGTTGTGTGGGGGTTAACCCTGGTGTTGTTACTGTGGCTTATTAACCCCTGGGGTGCCACATTTGTAGTTCTCATTTCTTTGCATCTCTGATGGTGGAGGTGACTCCAGAGGATTTCCACGATGAGTGCAGTTGGAAAGTCCTGCCAGAGTCTTTTTGTTGCACAGTACATATTTGCGTCCCTGGGTAGTGATCCTGAGTACTTCAGTACGCAGTGATTCAGTATCTTTAGACTTCTTCATTTTGTATTTATCTGAAACACATTGGATTAGCTCCTAGAATTTGTTTGACAAGCATCACAAACAACTTCACCAGTACAGCAATAACCAGTATTATAAATGCTGCTTGGATTACCCAATGAATTATCCCAGTTATCCATCCACCTACACCCTTAAAGAGATTTAATGGATTAAATTAATTTGGAGCCAAGGTTGTTTTCTCCACCCTGTTATGGGCAAGGGTGCAGAGGTTTTACTTTGCTTATCATCTAAATTTAAAACATACATTTTTCAACAAAGTACACCCATTAGTTCCTCCTCTGCAATGGGGGTTACAAAGTAAGGCATAATTTTGGCTGCACTAGGTGCATGTGATCCAGCAATTTGAGAGATTTCGGGCTTTTGCTATATAACCATTATATCTAACAAATTTATTATCCCATTGTTTTAGTGGATCTTCATACCACTCTGAGTATTCCCTGCTTGGCTACCTCTTTCTGCTTTAACACCTCTCTTTCCCACTGCTTAAGTTTACCTTCTGCTGTTCTGGGAAGGAAAGTATTGAAGAAAAACAAGAGTAATGAACAATACTCCCCTAACGTCATCCCTTTAGTCTTTGTAAAACTTCTTACAGTGGGATGCATGGATCCAGATATTCTTTCCATCAAGCTTCACTGAGGTAGGTGTGGTGAGCTGAACTTGGTATGGACCTTCAAATCTGAGTTCCAAGCTTTTCCTCACGTGTTTCCAGACTGTGACCCAGTCACCAGGTTTTAGGGAGTGTGTACCTTCCAAGGAGGAGGGATGTGGAATGGAACTGAAAACACATTTGTGAATTTGGTGCAATACATTTTGTAAAGCTCCTACATATGCTGTCATGTCAGAGTGTAATATCTGTAACTGCTGAGGAAAATACAATCCTGTCTTTGGTGGTTCCCCAAACAGTATCTGATAAGGACATAACCCAGTCTTTTTGTTTTGAGTTACCCTTACAGAATACCATGCAACTGTACTCCATACCTGCACACAACCTCAGAGAGTAATTTTTGGCAACAGTTTAGGCGGTGGCCTTGGCAGTAGGCCATGCTTCTGGCCATTTCGAAAATAGGTCTATGCAGACCAGTATATACTCATAGATGCCTACCTTCGGAAGCTGAACAAAGTCAATCTGCAGTCGCTGAAATGGGTAGAATGGCCTAGGCTTACATTTTTGTAGTACCTTAACCATTTTTCCCCGCATTATGGCTTGCACAGATCACGCAATAAGGAAGAAGAATTCAGGGCCACTTGTCCAGGAGAAGAAATCCTTTATTTACATCACTTTAAAAACGTCCCACCGCATGCGTTTCAGACACACAGTCCTTAAACTTTGGCATAAAAATTCCAAATAAAACTCCGTTTATAAAGGTATCCCATCCCACCTGAATATGTTTAATTGATGACATCTGTTCACATCAGCCCTGCAACAAGATTGCTTAGTGATATAATATCCACATACTTCATATGCAAAAGAAAGCACAGTTTAGTACTGTTTAATATATATTCGCATATATTTATTTAGGAGATCTGTTTCTAACACATAGGGGCTTGGTGTGAAAGACCTTTTTCGTCTGGACTTTGACTTAAATAAAGGGCATTGTTTTTCAAGTCTGTTGGGGTATGGTCTAAGTGAGAATTACTTATAAGGGCATGGATATTCACATACTAGAGTGCACAGTGGGTATTCCCTTGTTTTACAAATGTTATTTTTCCCTGTGTGGTTTTTGGAAATACTTTAGTTAGTAAACACCTGCCATAAAAGACACAATTCCCATCTGTTCTTTTTCTCTCATGCACGGCGCACACACAATCTGCGGAGCTTTCAACACAGACGTTTTCACTTGCAGCTTCCCCAAATATTAGTTAGCTTATCGCAAACCCATAGGCCACCTGAAAACACGGACAGGACAAGCCCGACTACGTGTTCCCAGTCTTTCTGCTTTGTCTCACAATATAAACAAAATATTTGGTTTCAGCTTATCTCATTCTCACAAGTGTGAATATGTGTTTTACTTGCTAATGTACCTTCCCTGGTGCCAATTGACCAGAGATCACACCTAATTTGACTCTTTTATACAGTCAGGATTTTTATGCTTAAATCCTTATTACATGCAGACTGATTTGTATGAAGTAGCTACACAGGTATACCTGGTGTTGGCTGTACTCAAATAAAAGACACAGAACCTTGGTCTTTCTCGAGAGAGTAGCATCGTTCTTTATAGTAGCAGGTCTTTATATAGGTACCAGAATCTTAAAAAAATAGATTACATCATACAATACATCATACAGTAGTAGGGGCTTATTATGAATATGCATTGTAGACAATTTTGAAATAATTAGTGAACTTTAACAGAAGATAACAACAGTTGACGCTCACATAGGCCTGTTGGCCTTGGGACCATTATCTTAATAGCAAGGGCATAGAGAAGATGCTGACTTTTCCTTTTCTACAGGAATCTAACTTTTGTCCGGCTCCTTATCTCATCCTCAATGAACAAACTGTTACAGAGGTTTTCAGTCAGAATAGACATGATAACTATAAAAATGGCTTCGGGAATTACAAAATGGCAGAAGATATATCATACATATGAAAACGTCTTTAACAGAGCGACAGATCCAGCAATGGAAGGTGAGTTAAAAGAGTTTATTTTACTTTGTGCAAGCCAGCAAGGGGGCATATAAAGTGACGATGGGGGCATATCTGGATTAGAGGCGTGACTGCAGGCGCAAGTAATATGCACCGCTCTCCTGTCCACATCTCGGCACAACTTCAGCACCTATATGGTGCACAGCGGAATGCAGTGTCCCGCAGCCAGCCCACTCTAGCCCCTGGATATTCTCCAAAGTGACCTTCCCACCTACAGCACATGTATATTAGGATTAAAGGATGCCAACTTATGGCATATGATTTTTTAGGAAACTTTTTAATGTTAAAAATAGTTTAAAAATGTCTTTCTTTTTTAATCAATCTTTTATTTATAAAAGAATATACTTGCAAGGAGTTTTTCCTATTATTTCTATATATATATATATTTATTAAATGTAATATTGTCTCCCTTATCAATGTTAATTCTTTATTTCTTCTACACTACATTACAATGGTCTGATGTTTCCTCTACCATCAGCTTAGCAATAAATGACACGAGTTTTAAATCCACACAACTCAACATATCATAATGTTTATGGTTATTTATCACATTTATCTGATGTAATATTGAAAAATTCCAAGGTTTAGTTCATCACATATATTACCTGTAGAAGATTTTTAATAATATTTTATAATCTGTAGCTTAATCATATTTTTATTTATATACACGTATATATTTTTGACATCTATCAATCCATCACATTACACATACACAAAGCCCACAATGTAGAATCTCTCCCCTTTGCTTTATTCTTCCATAATAATCTTCATAATTTTGAACAATGCCTATTTTTTGTCACACATTTCACTTACTAACAATTTTATATACATTTTTTCCAATTCTTGTTTTTTTCTTCTTTTTTTCTGTTTTTTTACATCTTTACATTTTTTTTCTTCTTTTTCCCTTTTTCCTGTTGCATCACCACATGGGAAAACGTGTGGCTTGAGGACAGAGTTGGAGTCTTCTCTCCAATATATCTCTGTCTAGTATGCTTCTAATATGGGTTTGATCCTGGAATCAAACTAATAATTACCATTATTTTTATATTTGTTATATTAATAATAATTGTATTTATCAAAAATATTTTGCAGCATTTTTCAATTCAGAGGGGACATGTACAGATGATATCGCACAATACAAAGAAAAAAAATTCAACAG
The DNA here is from genome assembly GCA_033576535.1 of Allobates femoralis. Taxonomy (NCBI): domain Eukaryota; kingdom Metazoa; phylum Chordata; class Amphibia; order Anura; family Aromobatidae; genus Allobates; species Allobates femoralis. The sequence goes on along the minus strand of JARQOC010000002.1, from coordinate 551,956,261 downwards.
ATACCAAGAGGATATAAAATATTTTAATCAGGTTAATGTTTTATGCATGAGTTTTTGTCAGAATGTAATAATTGTAAAAAAAAAAATGTTGGAACTTGTATTTTTTATTATTTCTTCTCTTTAGTATGTAACCCGAATTTTGGCTGACTTTTTAAAATTTTATTCTGCGCACCCTTTTTCCTTATCTACCTGCATGTACTATGAAATTGTAATGTGACTTTTTTCTTAAACAAGAAGCAGGATAGCTATGAAATGCTTTCACAAATAAAATTCATTTAATCAGAATTATTTGGATGGTCTTGATTGTTAATTGGCAGCCAAAAAGTTCCCTTTTTTCTTTCCACTTGAGTTTACATCTTCATGTGGGCCTGCAGCAGCCGATCATAGGCGATTACAATGGTTGTGTCTGACTCAACCACAAAAAGTGAGCCGAACCTTAGTGGCTTTTATTTGATTGTATTTTGGGTAAGACTATATTTCCGCTCTCTCATTTCAGTTTTTATATCGATTTTTCATGCTTTGTAACCAGTTTTGGTACAATCAAAGTATATATTAACAGAAAAAATGGGAAGAAAAAAAGTGGTTAGCCTAGGATACTGTCATCAAAGGAGGAGAGGGAGCGCATACACAATCAAGCTTAAAGGGACACTGTCAAGTCATTTTTCAGTATCATACCTATATTACCCTTGAATAGTGCCTAGGCAGACCTTTTCAAAACATGTAAAATCATTATTGTACCGTCTATGTTATTAGCATTGTCAGATCCTGAAGGGAGCTCCTGGATTAATCCTTTCCATTATGAAGGGTGGGCCACTTATATGGATGCACCTAAATAAAATGGGAATGTTAGGTGATATCAACTTCCTGTTTGTGGCACATTAGTATATGGGAGGGGGAAACTTTTCCAGATGGGTGGTGACCATAGTGGTCAATTTGATGTTCGTCATTTTGGATCCAACTTTATCTTTTTCAATGGGAAGAGGGTCATGTGACACATCAACCTTATTGAGAATTTCGTAAGAAAAACAAAGGTGTGCTTGGTTTTAATGGAATTTTATTCTTTAATGAGTTCTTTACAAGTTTATGACCACTTATAAAATGTGTTCAAAGTGCTGCCCATTGTGTTGGATTGTCAATGCAACCCTCTTCTCCCACTCTTGACCACTGATAGCAACACCGCAGAAGAAATGCTAGCACAGGCTTCCAGTATCCGTTGTTTCAGATGGTGCACATCTTGTATCTTCACAGCATAGACAATCTAGCCTGTGCTAGAAGAAATTCTGCGGTGTTGCTATCAGTTTGTCAAAAGTGGGAGAAGAGAGTAACATTGACAATCCAACACAATGGGCAGCACTTTGATCACATTTTATAAGGGGTCATAAACTTGTAAATAATTCATGAAAGAACTAAGTTACATTAAAACCAAGCACACCATTGTTTTTCTTATGTAATTGTCAATTTGTTTGATGTGTCACATGACCCTCTTACCATTGAAAAAAATAAAGTATGATCCAAAATGTCTGACTTCACAATGGCCCCCATGGTCACCACCCATCTGGAAAAGTTTCCCCCCTTCCCATATACTAGTGTGCCACAAACAGGAATTTCATACCACCCACCATTCCCATTTTATTTCAGTGCATCCATTTAAATGGCCGCCCTGTATTTGCAATTGATTAGTCCGGCAGCTGTATAAGTGTTATTTACATATCCACGCCCATCCAAGCTTGTCTTCACTCCCTTCCCTCTCTGTTCTGATCTGGGAGAAGGGATGTGTTTTGTCCAGCACTGTGTGCTATCTGTAAGATTTCTATTATATAAAGGTTAGTTTTCCTGCAGACAAGTAATGGGTTTATCTGATGAGTAAATGATCAAATGTTATTATAATCACATATAAATATCTCAGACTGCACACTCTACACACGTGGCTCAATGACACAATGAGCTCAAAGCTGCAGCAAATGTCTGCAGTGAATGAGTCACACAACAGACAGATCACAAGACACTGTAATGAAGCATGAATACTCATTTTTTTAGGGAGTGGGCAGCAGATAAATCACTGTGATTGATAGATGGAATTAATCTTTTATTTTGAAGTTTACAGGGCATAGGAGGGAAGCATAAATAATAGAAATACATGAATAGAGAGAGATTAGAGAAAGGAATTAGAAAATGATAGCAGTTACATATGGATTTTTCGCCTGACAGATTTCCTTTAATTGTGATCTTTATTTGCACATAGCTCATTTTGAAAGATCTCAGTTATTTTATCCTTTAAATTTTATGCTTTGCTGACCATGCCCTAGACCAGCCTCTTTTTCCATTCCACATATCCTGTTTTTCTGGAGCCTCATTCAGACATTAGAGATTCTTTCAAACGAGAAAGATGGATCAAATCTAATCAGTGATTTTCTTTAGCGTGTCATGAGAACTTCATCAGAGTTTTGTCACAGTTTCAGTAGTATTTTTCACTGATGCAAAAAATAAAGTTTCCTCATTTTATCTAATCTTATCTTATCTTATTTTATCTTAATCTTATCTATTAGGCTGGGGTCACACTTGGCATGAGCTTTTTACATGCGTTTTTACATGTCCGCTTGCGTTTTTTAAGGTGTGTGATGGTACCCTGCGTTTTTGGCTGCGTTTTTAAATCTGCACCAAAAAATAGTGCATGCACTATTTTTTGGTGCGTTTTAGAAAACGCATGCATTTTTTAACATGGGCCCCTATGGAAAACGCATGCAAAAACGCATGTACAATTAGTACCATTTAGTGCCATTCAAAAACGCATGCGTTTTCCATAGGAGCCCATGTTAAAAAAATGCATGCGTTTTCTAAAAACGCATGCATTTTTTTAACATGGGCTCCTATGCAAAAATGCATGCGTTTTTGGATGATACGCCGGGTACAGGGCGCCCGCTGAGGAAAAAAATGCCGGCAGCGGCCCGTGCTTAATATAAGGGTCCCCCCCGAAAATAAGCTGTGGCAGGAGGCAGGCAAGAAAAAAAAAATTATACTCACCTGCCTCTGTCATCCATATCCTCCGGAGCTACCAGCTGCCACCGCCACCGTGTACATAGCTGCCGGGCGCCATAGATGTACGATAATAAGCCATCAGCCAATCAGGCAGCTGCTGGTGTCTGATTGGCCGAGGCATTACCGTACATCTCCTGTACGGAGGTAACTGCGCCGCTCAGTGTGTATGTACGGTAATGCCAGGGCCAATCAGACGCCAGCAGCCGCTTGATTGGCTGATGGCTTATTATCGTACATCTACGGTGCCCGGCTACATACAGCGGTGGTGGCGGTGGCAGCGGTAAGCTCCGGCAGGGTCCGGTGGCAAAGCAGTGCAGTGCAGTGGCACTATGTACATGTGTGTCTGACTGTGTGTATGTCTGACTGTGTGTGTGTGTGTGTCTGTGTGTGTCTGTGTCTGACTGTGTGTGTGTGTGACTGCAGAGGAATATTGGGGGTTGATGGGGGCTGTACTCCCCCACCACCACTGTAATACTATAATATATAGAGGACTACGGGGGTGCATTATACTATATGGAGCACTATGGGGTGCATTATATTATCTAGAGGACTATGGCGTGCATTACACTATATGGAGGACTACGGGGGTGCATTATATTATCTAGAGGACTATGTCGTGCATTACACTATAGGAGGACTATGGGGTGCATTATATTATCTAGAGGACTATGGCGTGCATTACACTATATGGAGGACTATGGGGTGCATTATATTATCTAGAGGACTATGGCGTGCACTACACTATATGGAGAACTATGGGGTGCATTATATTATCTTGAGGACTATGGCGTGCATTATACTATATGGAGGACTATGGGGAGTGCATTATAATATATGGAGGACTACGGGGGGGCATTATACTATATGGAGCACTATGATGATGCATTATAATTTATGGAGGCAATTATACTATATGGAAGCCATTATAATACTTAGAGGGCTCTGTGGGAGCATGATAATACTTGAAGCGGTATGAGGGAGCCTCTATACTTTATGCAGGGCTATTTTAGGGCTTAGTGGTGGCCATAATACAGTGTGAAGAGATGTAGGGGTCATTATTCTATATGTGGTTTCCATTATACTGTGTGGGGGTCATAGTGGGAATCATGACCGTAGAAGAGGGGTAGTCTTATACGGCGAGTATATTCCAAATTTTGTATTTTAACTGGAAAAGTTGGGGGTCGTCTTATATGCCCAGTCGTCTTATACGCCGGAAAATACGGCACCTTTTTTTGGTCGCCGCAATATTTATATACAATGCAATAACGGACGATCAAAACAGTACATCCACCCAAAATTGGTAACAGTAAAAACGTCAGCTCAAGATGCAAAAAAATAAGCCATCACACAGCCCCAGATTACGAAAAATGAGGACGCTACAGGTCAGAGAACATAGCGTAAAAAGTGTGATTCTTTTTTTTTTCAAACCTCTGAATTTTTTTTCACCATTTAGATACCAGTAAAAGTATACATGTTTGGTATCTACGAACTCGGACCAACCAGAGGCATCACACCGTTATGTCCATTTTACCATATAGTGATCATGGCAAATGAAAAAAACAAAAAATAAATGTGTATTTGCACTTTCTTTTGCAATTTCACCGCACTTGGAATTTTTTTCTTATTTTCCTGTACATTATATGGTAAAATAAATTATTGCATCTGAAAGTACAACTCATCCCGGAAAAAATAAGCCCTTATATGGCTATATTGCTGAAAAAATAAAAAGAAAGTTATGGCTCTTGGAAGCAGGGGAGCAAAAAATGAAAAACAAAAGTGAAAAATCACCAGGTGGTGAAGGGGTTAAACACTCGGATCAAAATCGGACAAATCTCAAGGGTTGTGCACAGAACAAAATCAGACCGGAAACATCCCCATAGACTGCCATCAAAAAAGTGATAGCTCTCATATGTGGAAAAACTGACATGTGAATGATCCCCAACAGTCGAGCCTCTCTCTACCTTTTCCTTAAATGTATTTTTATATGTTATTGCACTATATTGCACCCCTTCTCATATTTTGCAAATGCTGCTTTAAGTCCTGTAGTAGAATAGGAAATGCAAATTGTTTAGTTTTTCTGTTGTTTTATAGTATTTCTGGTGCCATTTTTATTGTCAATAGATTATTGTCTATATGATGGTTGAAAATCATGACATTTTGATGAGTATCTCCAAATCCTGTAAAATGTGTGTGCAGAGGTGGCCTTGAGTTATGTAATGCATTGAGTCAAATATTGTGGGAATCCATTAAGTTCTTTCAATTATGCAACATACTTTAAAATAGTAATTAATCTGCATTATGTGTTCACTTATTTAAATGTGTAAATAAAACATATCTGCAATTTACGGTACTATAGAATTTTACCATGAGGTTTTCTTTATTTAATTTACATTTTTTAGTATTTGTTTGTCACATTTTTCTACTTCCTCCTTTCTCTGTTATTAACACGTCACATTCACCTGGATTCTGAATATCAATCCTGAAGGCATAGACAATATTGTAGAAAAACAAAACAGTATAAAATATATTAAGTGTTTGTAGAATATAATATTTTTTGGTTGTTGTTTAACTAATGTACATTATGTGTTCGCTATGGCAATTTGACTGCAAAGATGAATGGATCATATCAATGATATTTGATTTTATCAAGTAAGTTTGATTTTTGGGTTTTCCTATTGTTGGAATAGAGGTATATTTTTGTGTTAAGATAAACTATAGAATTGACATGTTTGCTGATTTAGTTGTAATATAATCATGTTTTCAGATTTTCCTCAGGCAAATTGAGACACTACTGCCAGTCAGAAGTGTTTTGACAATGTGCGTGATATTTTACACAACTTTCTTATGTAGGTCAATGCAGCGGCCGGCTAGTTCCATTTTAAATTTTTAGCCCCTTCACCCCTGAGCCTGTTTTGACCCTAATGACCAGGCCATTTTTTGCAATTCTGACCAGTGTCACTTTATGAGGTTACAACTCTAGAACTCAATGTATCCCAGTGATTCTGAGACTTTTTTGTGAGATATTAGACTTCATGTTAGTGGTAAAACCTCAGACAATTTTTTTGCATTTATTTGTAAAAAAATAGAAAATTTGGCAAACTTTTGAAAATTTGGTAATTTTCAAAATTTTATTTTTTAAACTCTTAGGCTAGGGTCACACTTGTTAAGGTAATTGCGGTTCCCGCATCCTACTTTCGATGCAGGAAACGCAAATGCCATCACACATAATTTTTTTTTTTTTTGTTTCAATGTTTTTATTGAGTATATAATAACAAACAAATTGTTACATAAAATTAGAACATAAATCTAGACCATTGTTGGTATCACAAAATATTCCCGTAAAGGGAGGCAACCATCGGTCATCATAGTCCATCACTAAAACATATTTGTTGTAGAGAATAAGTGGTAGAACAAACAATAGACATCACTTAACCAAGACCACAACAACATTATAAAATGAATAAGGGGAAAAGGAACAAGTGTTTAGGGGAAGGGGGAACAAGGTGAAGATTGGGGACAAGAGAGAAAAGGAAGAGAGAGAAAAGAAGGAAGAGGGGAATAGGGGAATAAGGGCGGGAGTCTTCATCGACCAGCTAAGCAAGTTGAGAGTATTGTTGATATAAGGGTGAGGAAAACCCAGCACGTCAGGGCTTATCTGTTACTGTAGGATAGTCATATAATCAGGTAGGCAATCAAACTGTATTATGTGTAGACTGAATTCATGGGTCCCACCAACCGAGCACCTTTTCACGACGGGCAGCATCGTGAGCTAACAAGAGCTCATGTTGAAGATGCAAGTTAAGTGCTGTGGTGAGGTCACTAATGATCGGCATTCTCACAGATCTCCAACATCTAGCAATACACAACCTTGCTCCGAGCAAAGTGTTTGCCACAATAGGTCGTAATGGAGAGGGCCAGTCCTGCAAACCCAAGCCCAGGAGGGCCAGAGCTGGGCTTAACCGAAACTGGACCCCCGTCAATGAAATTAGCAGCTGAGCCACAGAGGATCAGAACGTGCCCAAAGGTAGGCAATCCCACCACATGTGAAGGGATGATCCCCTTTCGGAACATCCTCTCCAGCAAGTCTGGGCCTCCGAGGCACAACAACCCCTGAAGCGGGCCAAAGAGATCGGGGTTATGTACCTCTCCAACTGGACTTTTTTGATTTGCTCAATATGGTTAACACAGCTTGTATAAGCCGAACTACGGAGCGCAGCGTCTTGCCATTGTTCCAGCGTGACGTCAATTTGTAAGACAGATTCCCATTTTACCATATATGGTAGTTTTTCAGAGCTTCTCAGCCGAGCTAATGCACCATGCATAACAGAGACGCCGTGACCACCGGAGGGAGCTGATTTAAAGTACCTCTGCACCATCAACAGTTGTTAGGTCTACCACAGGCCAAGTCACTGAATTCAAAAAATGTCATAATTGAAGATATTGGTAAAAAGCTGTTCTGGGGATAGAGTATCTATCTGCAAGTTCTGTAAAAGATTTTATGGTGTTACCGTCCAGGACCTGATGAACAAAAAGGACTCCACCGTCTCTCCAAGATGTAAGAGAAAGGGACCCCACCAGCGCTTCCACCGCCCGAAGGGAAATGTCGCGGAAAAGGAAGGCTAACAAGGAGCGTGCATGCTGTCGCCAAACCCTCAATAGAGCTGACATATCACCAAGAAGGTTAGAATCTGCCGATCATTGTAGAAGGTTCATCTAGAGTAAAAGTTTAGTGAATCCACGAGGAGCATAATACTTCTCGATTTGCATCCACAAAGGTTGGTGCGCGTCCGCCCACCAAAGACTAGCCACAGAAAGGTGAGTTGCCGCATAATAAGATGCCAGACATGGGACTCCCATGCCCCCCAGTCGCAGGGGAAGAGAGAGCACCCTCATACCAACTCTATGCAGTTTGTGGTTCCAAATAAAACAAGTCAAAAGTGATTGCAAAGTTGCAATCAAACGTTTAGGGACCATCAGCGGTAAGCACCTAAGCACATATAAGATTTTTGGAAGGTACGTCATTTTGACTATATTTATTCTGGCAACCCATGATAGAAACAGCCCTTTATGGGAGGCAAGTCCCTCTCTTATGGTGCGAGTCAGAACCTCGAAGTTATGGTGTACTATCCTGCTGGTGTGTGCAATCCAGACTCCCAGGTACGGAATACCTTTAGGAGACCATTGAAAGGGGAAACGCACTCTCAGCTCAGCCATCTGCCCCTCTGCCCCGAAGGGACTTGGATAGGATACAGCAAAGATTTAGATGTATTTAATTTATAGTAGGAGGCTGCCGAAAACTCGTCCAGTAGAGCCATAATCCTTGGAACGGTGACCATCAAGTTCGTACAAATGAAAATCACATCGTCGGCATATAACCCGATTTTGTATTCTATCTTTCCCACACAAGAGCCTGAAATCATAGGGTCCTGCCTCACTCTGGCCGCCAAAGGCTCCATTACTAGAGCAAAGATTAGCGGCGACAGAGGACATCCCTGGCGCATACCATTCGCAATAGGGAAGGAACCCGACAGGAAGCCAGAAGCCCTGACCCTTGCTGTGGGGGAAGTATAGAGAGCTAACACTGCCTTTTTAAAACTGCCAATAATCCATCACACATAATTTTGAAACAAAATGAGTCTGGCAAACCACAATGCGGTGACCGGATTGCTCAGGATGTGCACACATGCCTTGCGGCAGCCGCATGGGCTCCCATAGGAGCCCATTATAGCAAAAAGGCTGTGGCAGAGTAACCGCTACGAAAATGATTTGTCAAGCAGGCTGCAAATCTGGAGTCGTTAACCGGATTGCATGTAGTGCAATCCGGTTAACATAATGGGCTCCTATGGGCAGTGGTTCCTGATCTGGTTTTGAGCTTTCTGACAGCTCAAAACTGGATCAGGATTTCGAAAATCTGCCATAAGTGTGACCCTAGCCTTAAAGCAGAAAATTATATCACACATAGTTAATAAATAGAATTTTCCACATGTCTACTTTATATAAGCAAAAAAAAAAACATTTTGTTTTTGTTAGGAAGTTAGAAGGGTTCAAAGTTTATCAGCAATTTCTCATTTTTCAAAAAAAAAAAATGTACAAAACTTTTTTCTTTTTAGAGATCACATCACATTTGAAGTGACTGTGAGGGGCTTTTTGTGACAGAAAAAAACAAATATGTGACACCACGCTAAAAACTGCACCCCTCAAACTACTCAAAATCACATTCAACAGGTTTATTAACATATTTAGGCCTAATGGGCAGGTGGTCCTCATACGTCCTGCAACTGCTCCAATAAATTTTATGTTCCGCCACAGTCAGGTGGCACAAGTATTAGGTTCTCTGAGTACTACAGGAAGAATTGGTCAGGTGGGTCAGTGATATGTAGTAGCTAGGGATGGGCGAATCTACTCGCTAGGACTCGTTACTCGGCGAGTAGTAAGGGACTCGCAGGACTCGGTACTCGGCGAGTTTCCCAGTGATGACTCGCACGAGTCCAATGCAAATCAATATCAATCCTAGTTTTGTCAGAAACACTGACAAAACTAGGATTGCCATTGTTTGCATTAGACTCATGCGAGTCATCACTGGCTACTGTGCCAGTGATAGCAGGGAGACTCGCAAAGTAACTGCTGTTTCTTTGCGAGCCGAGTCCAGTTGTCTTCTCTGTGCAGCTCCAGGGTCCTAGAGCCCGCCTGCTCACAGAGATGTAGCAGTGCTGAGATTATTCTCAGTCTGCTCATTCCCTGTGCATGTAGCAGAGAGGACATCGCGTTTTGGACTACGTCGGACGGAAGAGGATTTTTTTAATTAAAGATGGAGTCCCTAATGGCTTTTTTTTTTATTTCAAATAAAAAATTTTCTCTGTGTTTTTTTAACCCTTTATTGGAGATTCTTAGTGGCTGGGTCAAACGTGGCCTGACATTAAGAATCTCGGGCTTAATACCAGCTTGTATAACAAAGCTGGTATTAACCCCTTTATTACCCAGCGTGCTACCGCCACCAGGGCCGCTGGAAGAGCGGGGTTCAGCGCCAGAGGATGGCGCTTCAATGAACGCGCCATCTTCTGGGGCGGCTGCGGGCTGCAATTTGCAGCGGGGGTGCCCAGAAAGCTTGGGCATCCCTGCGCTGCGGATTCCAGCCCTCAGCTGCTTAGCTGTACCTGGCTAGACATAGAAATTGCGCGGAGCCCCACGCATTTTTTAAAAATTATTTAATGAATTTCAGAGTCAGAGTCTCAGAGTCAGAGTCAGAATCTCAGAATTTCATGAAATAATTTAAAAAAATGCGTGGGGCTCCGCGCAATTTCTATGTCTAGCCAGGTACAGCTAAGCAGCTGGGGGCTGGAATCCGCAGCGCAGGGATGCCCAAGCTTTCTGGGCACCCCCCGCTGCAAATTGCAGCCCGCAGCCGCCCAGAAGATGGCGCGTTCATTGAAGCGCCATCCTCTGGCGCTGAACCCCGCTCTTCCAGCGGCCCTGGTGGCGGTAGCACGCTGAGTAATAAAGGGGTTAATACCAGCTTTGTATTATCAGCTGGCCCTAAGCCCGAAATTTATGGCGGTCACGCCAATATTAGACATGACCGCCATGAATTTCTATTAAATTGTTTTAAAAAAAACACAACACAAAGAAAATTTTTTATTAGAAATAAAAAAAAAAGCCATTAGGGACTCCATCTTTTAATTAAAAAAATCCTCTTCCGTCCGACGCAGTCCAAAACGCGATGTCCTCTCTGCTACATCCCCTGTGTATAGATATAGATCTCTATGCACAGGGAATGAGCAGACTGAGAACAATCTCAGCTCTGCTACATCATCTCTGTGCACAGACATTCATGTCTGTACACAGGGATTGAGCAGACTGAGAACAATCTCAGCACTGCTACATCAGGCAGCAGGCAGGCTCTAGGACCCTGGAGCTGGCAGCCAGCACAGAGGAGACAGGACTCTTATCTGTGCGAGTCAGCGATTACTTACAAAGTAAACGAGCAATGCAAATAAATGACAAAACTAGGATTGCTTCAGGCTGAAGCTTCCGAGACACATCTGCGAGTTGTAAATCTCACACTACTCGCTATTACTCGCTTCCCCATTCATTAACATTGGACTCGCTAGACTCGCAACGAGTAGCGAGTCCTGGGCTCGGACTCGCTAGAGTCAAGCGATTCCGAGTAATTTAGGATTCGCCCATCACTAGTAGTAGCCTATTGGGAAGGGGGTTCTCATACATCATGCAACTACTACAATAAATTTTATGCTCTGCCATACTGAGGTGGCACAAGTATTAGGTTCACAGCGTACGAGAGAAAAAAAAGTTTCAGGTGGGTCAGTGACATATGTAAGCATTGTGCTCAAAGAACCCTGCTAAATTCACAAAACACAAAATAAAGAAACCCTAAGAAGTGTCTCCACATTTCAAAATATTAGAGCCAAACACCACCAAAGTGGCATCAATTGACCCAGACTAAAACTTGTATAATAGTGCAGCATGCATGGCAAAGGGTCTGAAAAAGGGCCTAGCTTTTGAAGGTTAAACATTCATTAGTAACAGAGAGTTGAGTGACACTTGTAGACTTCATGCTCAGAGAGCCCTGCTTCATTTATGAAAAACACAACAAAGACACCCCAAGAAGAATTTACAAATTTCAAAAAATAAAGGCTAGACAGCTGCTGTTCAGAGCCAGAGGTGTGGCTAAGGATGCAGTGTTTTTTGTGCTTGCAGCCCTCAGTCTATGTGTGGGAAGATGTAAGCTAACCTCCTCACCTTCCTCTCCCTCCTGTTAAGCTACTCTCTGACAGTGAGTTGATTCCAAGAGGTATTTTAACCTTCATCATCATCCTCTTTGTTGTCTCAAGTCCAAGTCCTAAAGATTTTGGGCATTGGTGTAGATGTTTTCCTCCTCTTCATTTTCTGAATCTTTTCAGCAGACATCTGATGGCCATGGAGTAGAATGTGTACACATCTCTGCAGAATTACCCATCTGTGCTTCGTCACAATCAGTTAAGTGGTTAGAGAATTATGACATGGGGTGACACATGGGTAATTGGGACGTCATCTCTGAGGACTGTACTGTTTGTGATGTTTAGTGGAGGAAGAGAAGGAGAGGACACTTGTTGAATCATTTGCTATGAACTGTATCAAAAGCTCTTTCTGGGCCTCATCCACAACTCGTATTGCTCTCCTGCTGGAGAACAAAGAGAATGGAGAAGACTATCCAGGAACATTAGCAGTATCACCTACCCCACATACAAGTTAAACACCAAGCCTACTTCGTCTTCCACCAAGTCTGTTCCCCTTCCCACCATTGATTTTCAACTTATGTTTTATGCACACAGATTTGAAAAGCATTTGTTTTAAGCCAAACACAGCCTCTTTAGGGGAAAGTGAAGGATTCGACAATCACTGGTTAGTGGCACAAAAATGCCTTTATATCGGAAACTGAAGAATTTGGCACCACTAATTTGAGGTCAAACAAAGCCTTTTAAGGAGAAAATGAATGATTTGGCTATCGCTCCTTTGATGCCAAGCACAGCCTTTTTTGGGGGATGTGAAGGATTTGTTGACAATAACTGGTTAAATGCAAAAGGATCAAGGATCTGTAGCCTTAGTGTTTAACAAAATTCAATTAAAAAAATAAAAATTTTAGAAAATTGTGTTCTCTGTGGTGGATCTCTGTCAACCTTATGTGTAAGAGCCAACCAGGTAAAGTGTCTGTTTCGGGTCCAATTTGACCAATATGATCAGGGCTGTCATCCACACAGGGCTCTAATGGTGGGTTTCTGCCAGAACAGCAGGAATGTAAACAATTTTTAAGTTAGGGAACAGTTTCAGAGGAAGAGGAGGAGGAACCATCTGCATGGCAGAGTGGCACAGAAAGCCTCTCTAAGTCATTTGCCTATCCAAATTTGTTTACAGAGCAATTGCCCTGCTCCTACCTCCATTTGGTTTCCAGTTATGATTCCCTATTCATTACTATGACCATTTTACAGTCATTCTTGTACTTTGAAGTTTGGGCCCCCATTGACTCGTATGGGTACAGAGTTCGGGGTCAAGTTTGGGTCAAGTTCTGATACCCAACCAGACT
>JARQOC010000002.1:551930745-551943047 GCA_033576535.1 Allobates femoralis | reverse complement strand
TCTTGCTCAGTAGTGTTATATGGCTTTGACTTTTGGGGGACCCCAAAAAAGCTTATCATTGTGTGGTTTACCACCCTGTTTGTCTAGTAGTTTTCTGCTCATGGCTGGGGGAAGTTTTTTGCATTCAGGGGGATGACCCGCCCCTTTTTGCGGCCTTTCTAAAGATAACAGGGGCCAGGGGAGGAGAGTCCCCAAACTGACCCCCGGTCTTCACAATTGGTGTCAGCTTGGGCTACTACTCACCCCGGGGGGGTTTCACCCCCAGGGAACTGCAGGGACTTGTTTTTCATGGACACTGTCCTAAGCTCAACAACCAGGGAGGGATCCCCCCACCCCAAAGGCCATATTCCACCCCACCATCTCCCCCTTTGGGGAATAAAACCAGACTGGCCCCATACAGCCTCAAAAAATTTTAAATGGCTACACAGGACCCATCCAGATTTGTCTACATCATTCAGAGTAGAATTATGCAGTCATATTGAATTGCCAATCAATAAGAGAACAGTCTTATCCCACCAATCCTGTAAGAACACAATATACCCTGAAATGAAGGCTCAGGATATAAAAAGGACTGCTTCAGTCACCAGCTGTTCATATGCTACGTGGCTCAGTCTGGGGACTTCAGTCCTGGCTAGAGGATCACATCACATCTTCATGACTTCGGCCCACAAATTACAGTTCTGACTGCCAGATTTGCTACAGGACTTTAGCCTAGGAACTTCAGTTCAAGCTGCCAGGATCATATGATGTCTTAATACTCTGCATAACCTCAGTCTTGGTTCCTAGGAATTGGCTGGAAGAAACCCAGGTTGGGACAATTCAGTCACCTGGCAACAGACTTTTCTCAGCTTGGCTAGCTTTCTTAGCTTGCCACTACTCTTTTCTTGGTGGGTGCTCACCAAAAGCAGGGTGCTGCTGGACTGAGGTAGTTAGCCCTGGAAGCCCAAAAGGCACAAATATTCTAATCCCCGTTGAGCCAATGGATGCATGAGACTCTGTTGGACATTACATTGTGTATTCTTGCTCAGTATGTGTTATATGGCTTTGACTGTTGGGGATCCAATAAAGTCTTATCATTGTGTGGTTTACTCACCCTGTGTTGTCTGAGTAGTGTTCTGCTCATGAGGAGTTTGTGCATTCAGTGGGATGAGCCCTGTCCTTGCGGCCTTTCTAAAGATGACACAGCCAGCGGAGGAGAGTACCCACTGACCCCCGTGTCTTCACAATTGGTGTCAGCAGTGGGCACTACTCAGCGTGGTTCATCCAGGGAAGCTGCAGGGGACTTGTGTTCATGGACACTGTCCTAGAGCTCAACAACCAGGGAGGGATACATTCACACCCAGAAGGCCATATGTCCACCCCACCATCTCACCCTTGGGAATGACCAGACTGGTCATACAGCCTCAACAGTAAATGGCTACTACAGGAGCAGTGCCAGATTTGACAGTTTGAATATAGGGACACTAACACCCAGTTAGATTTGATCAAGAAATTGGTCCTTTGGGTTACCCAGAAAGATGGAAAGGATTATGAGGACCCCTCTGAGATTGACCCAGAGGATTTAAACTGTGTACCACATCACAGATCCAATAACAGTCTGGAATCAACCTCGTCCCAAGCAGCTCGAATCAAGAATTTATTGGCCACATTGGGGCCCAAAGCCTCAAGAGAGGAGAGAGCTTGTGTTCTAGAATTAGATTTGTGCGTTCCATTTAACTTACAGCCAGCACAAGCCGCTCGAGTAGGATCATCCCAATACCCACCAGAAACTGCACCAGGACAAAGGTTTACAAGCATGGCCTGTGAATTGCCCAATCCATGGAACTTTTATACATGTGTGCGACTTGGACATATGGGTAAAGATTGTCTGCAAAGCCCAGGTCGCAAGCCTGGAGCTCATCTGACAGCCCAGCTGGTGAAGGTCAGTGACATACAGTGCCCTCTTTACTGCCTGACAGCTTCCTCTCAATTTAGCAGCTGTCAGTCAGTGTGGGTAGTTGCAGGTAAAGTCTCTGCTCTTCATACACCGAACATTGACTGAAAAGTGGCAGCGGCGCCACCTCCATGAGTAAAAGTGCAATGATGCCAGGAGGATTAAAGTACTCCTCCTAGCATCGGGATTTTATATGCAGGCACTGGGCAGGTCTAGAATGCTATTAACCTGCAGATTAACCCCATATCTTCAGATTTATTCCATATTTCCATGTGACAGGTTCATGATAAACACGTTATTTTTAAATGCATTTTTATTTTATTTTTTATACTTTTTTATTAATGTATTTACATTTAAATATTCACAGCCATCCTTCTTTAACCAAACTGTAAGATAATTTAAGTAAATATAAGTTGATACACATAATTTCATGGCCGAGAATGAATGTGTGGGCAATTGGGTAGTGAGTTGAACTGTAACTAAACTAGAAATTCTGCACCACAATAAAGAGACTTGGCACCACAATAAAGACACTTTCATAAACACTATAGGAGTACACCCAGGAGTATAATCAAAATATAACAAGCTTTATTAACAGATATGTAGACATGACAAGTTAAAAACAATTAAAAAACATGAATAGAGGGGCCCCAATTCAGATATGACAATTGCACAATATAGAGTAAGCGTAAAACATTCTGATATAAAGTAAAGAGATATATGTTTGTCCAACAGGACGTGAGATCACGTTGCGTGCCAAGGCCGCTATTAAATTTTAGGAATGGTAATGTTATGTGATAACGGGGTAAGTGTCTTCCCTTTAGCTAGGGACACCTAAATTCGTGACACTTTTAAACAGTCAGGTATTGCTCAGGTTGCAGGATCAAGGTGATAACTATCTATCAAGACCAGGTTTACAATTCAATCATCACTGTGTGTGGAAGCAAATTTCCTAGAATAATTAGTGTAGCAACCACCTGTTGCATTCATCTAAGTAGATAATACAATATACACGAGGCCAATCTAACTACCCAATGGATGTAGTCAAGTACCGGTATTAACAGGATGAACCAACAAGTGTATGCAAATTCTCCTAGGGTGTTTGGACCTTTAGGAGGTTTAACAATAGGTATCACCCCAGTGGCACTAGTTAATGCCTATAGTTCTATAGTACATACCACACGAATGGCTATTGCGAAGGTAAGTGAAAAAATGTCATGTCTACATATCTGTTAATAAAGCTTATTATATTTTGATTCTACTCCTGGGTGTGCACCTATTGTGTTTATGCCAAGTCTCTTTCTTGCTGTGCATGTTACGGTTTACTTGGCATGGTGAGCACCCATTCATCTTATTAATATAATTAATGGTGCTTCTCTCCCTCCCTTTCTTTGGCATAAACTAGAAATTCTGTGCACAAAAGTCGTGATGAGAGGATACTTCTATGGCACGGCCTCTGATGCAGCAGTGCTGAGATGTGATATGGGTCTTACCTGTGTATTATAGTTGGAACAGAGTATGTTTTCGGGTTATTAAATTGAACATTGAGGGTTGTCAGTGTGTTTTATTTCTAATAAAAGTATTTTTCTGTATGTTGTGTTTATTAACTTTTCATTTACTGGATTAGTAATGAGCAGGTATCAGAAGACGTCTCACATTACCAATCCAGGACTTAGTGACAAGCTGTCAATACTCACTGTTATTATCCCCTTCTATCACCCCGATCCCACTGCACCAGGGCATCAGGAAGAACAGGGTAAAGTGCCAGGAAATGGTGCTTCTGTATAAAATTCTGAGCAGCTGTGGGCTGCTATTATTACCCTGGGTAGGCAATAACGTCCTCTCTAGGGTAAGAATAGCAACAACCAGCTTTATCTTGGCTGAGTATAAAATTGGGGGGAATTCCATGACTCTGTTTTTAATTATTTGTTTAATTAAAAAAACACAGCTGGGGATTCGCATTCATACCAGCATTTCATACTCATGTCCATAATAATGTATAAGTGGCTAGCCAGACACTTGTCCACTATTGTTGTGCAAAGTAGGAGTGGGAGCCTCATATGCTTTTCAAATTATTTGTTTATTTCAGCATAATATGCATGAAGTTTATTAGCATCACTCGAATGTATATGGGAGAACAAGGAAGATCTTTGTTCTCCTATTTGTCTAATATATGCAGCTATCTATCACTGATCTATCTAGAGTGCAGCACTCAGTAATTGGCCAATGTACATCATGCAAGTAAATCAGTTTATATTGAGTGGAAACAAATGTGAAGAACATTAAGTTTTTTTCAAAACTCAATTCTTATCTTTTATTATTGTTCTTTACTATATTGGCCAATATCTGTTTGCTCATCAACCACTCCACGGTGACCCCAGATCTGATGAGTCCTACGCTGACATCCCTGTCCTCCTTGTCCTCCCTATCCCACTTCTAAGTGGGTGGACACCATCTCAACCTCAGACCACATGGGGCGATGAGGGTGCTAAGTGTAGCTGTGGAGCCAGCTACTCCACATATTAGACATAAACAGAAAAAACTGCACAGCACTCAAGATATAGTGTGAACTGGTGCAAGCTGCGATGCTGGAACAAACAACCAGAAAAAATTCACTGCAGCACTCAGTTACTACCAAAAATGTACACATGATAATAAACAGTTTATATATATATATATATATAAAAAAAAATTTAAAAACGTAAGTTTTTTTCAAAAAACACAAAATTTTATCTTTTTATTTACTGGGGTTCTTGGTATCATATATTGGCCAATATCTGTTTGTTCATAAACCACTCCACGGTGACCCAGATCTGATGAGTCCTACACTGAACACTTAGCACCCTCATCGCCCCAGGTGGTCTGAGGTTGAGATGGTGTCCACCCACTTAAAAGTTGGATAGGGAGGATAAGGAGGACAAGGATGTCAGCTTAGGGCTCATTAGATTTCGGGTCACCGTGGAGTGGTTGATGAGCAAACAGATATTGGCCAATATATGTATCAAGATCCCAGTAAATAAAAAGATAAGAATTTTGAGTTTTTTGAAAAAAACATAAGTTTTTACATTTTTTCCTCATATATAAACTGCTTATTAGCATGTGTACATTTTTGGTAGCACAGTTGTGGCCAAAAGTATTGACACCCCTGCAATTCTGTCAGATTATACTCGGTTTCTTCATTCAAACCAAATTTTTGGTATTATTATCTTCATTTAATTTGTCTTCAATGAATAAACACAAAAGAGAATTGTCCTAAAGCAAATTGGATATAATTCCACACCTAACATAAAAAGGGGGTGGACAAAAGTATTGGCACTTTTGAGGCTAGGGTCACACATAAGCCCTTGGTCCTTTTTGGCTTCATTTTTGGCATTTTTTTTTTCTAAGTCCAAAAACTGATAGAAAAACGGATTGGATGTAATAAACACCCTGTCCGTTTTTTTCTGCACTTAAAAACATTGCTATGTCGTTTTTGAGCCAAAAACGTTGCTAGCAATGTTTTTGGGGTCCGTTTTTAAAATGTTTTTTTTTTAACATGGGCCCTATGGAAAAACGATCCGTTTTTTTGGGGTGCCTTAAAAAAGGATCCGTTTTTTTGAGAATTTTGGTCAAAAAAATGACTAAGTCCAAAAACTTCAGGGGTGTAGGAGGCTCAAAAAGCACCCAAAAAAAACGGGATTGGTCATGGAAATCACTTCCAAAAACGGATTTCTATGTGTGACCCCAGCCTTAGAAGAATCATGTGATGCTTCCCTAATTTGCCTGTGCACAAATCACACACTCTCATCCGCAAAAGGGACGTGACATGTTGCATTCCTGGTATGGATGGGAGTGTGTGATTTGTGCGCAGGCATCCGCCTGCGTACAAATCACATTGGCGTGAATGGGAGCGCACGGTCATGGGCAGTCAAGCGCAGCACCGTGCTCCCCATTATAACATAGGGGCTTGCGCTGGCTGCACTCACATGGCGGTTCCCCTCCGCAGAACTGTGGAGGGGAACTGCCTGTGTGAAACCAGTCTTAGATGTTAGAAAAAATTAACGACTATTAAAAATAGAATATAAGTAGTGTAGAAAACTTATTTCTTTTACATTTAATTACATTTTACTTTATTATGGAAACCTTTAGTATCAGAGAGATAGCTAACATGGATTTGGCAAGATATAATCATTGTGCTACTGTAGGTTCAAAGGGAGCAGTGGCTAGTTGGCTATTTTCCTTGTAGAGAAAAGGCATTACTATAGGTGACCCATTCAGAAGAAAGTTGGTTTATGCAATACAAGGACTTCTGGAGTCGTACGTGATTACTTGGGCACTCATACACTCTAATAAATTTTTATATGGCCCGATAAAGCATACTTGATGTCCATATAAAATGTATTCATTTGAAGAAGCATACTTTTTAATTCATGGCATAACATGGAATAATAAGTGTAGTAGATGTTTAATATACCATTGCATATGCTCATTTATTTTTCCATATGCTTGTACACTTTCCATATGAATCTCTGCAGTTTGACCTAATTATAACACCTCTCCTGAAATGTATTCACACGTATTTCCTGCTAATGTCTCACATTTATTGATTACGATAGAAAACGATAAGTCAAATAACAACCTTTAGCCTCACATTAACTAGGACTTTATTAGGTTTTCTAGTCAGATGAATATCCTCCTTAAAATATTAACTCAAATTGTATCCACTCAGTCAAGTATATATACATCACATGAACATTTATTCAATATTTGTTACCATTTAGATCAAAAGCCCGTATCCTCTGAATAGAGCCTATGCCCTTGGGATTCCCCATAAAGGATAATGTTCGACCTTAGACAAACAATGCAAATCTAGCGCAAGATCACATGTATTGATCGAAGTTAATTACTTCTTGTCGTAAGTAGTGTCCACTGGACGGTGACAACATTTCTGGAGCAACGCAATCAGCTTACCTTCAATGTGAGTCATCTTAACAAATGAGTACAGGGTTCACAATATAAGTATTTTGCTTTATAAACACATTTGTTATTATGTTCATCTTATTATGTATTTGGATATGTTGACATTTTGTCTTTTTCCAAAGGTCAAAAATGTTCCTTTTTAAGGCAGAAGACACTTCAGTAATCGTTCCTTTCCTCTGGCATTTTTAATCTTTAAGGCAGTAAAGAAAACGCTAGAGAGCATCTTTTTAGCCTTCCAATTGACTTGTATTTCAAAGTATTGAGCGTCTTCCTAGCAGAAAACGTCTTAAGAATGTACATTACTTCTTACAAATGCTTGGTGTCTTTGAAAGCCTGAAGCATTTAATCCTTTACCGACATATGAGGTGCAAGTATCTCATATGTCTGCTCCCTGTCTTTGCTTGTAGATAATGGCTATGTTATTCAGCCATCATCTGCCCCTTACAATGGAGCGGAGCTGTTAAACTATTAGATTCCACTGTTAATCTGTGACAGTGGCATTTACAGGGTGCAGTATTGCCATAGCATGCACTTAATTGCCCATGGCATCACCACTTGATATAATAACCAAGAGTATGCAGAAAACTCCAGTGCCTATCATGACGGCAGTCCTATGAAAAGCATTTATAGGAGAAATGAAATTTTTATATATGCAGCTGTATATAGTGCAAAATATTAGACAATCTCTGGTTCAATATACACCAGAATTAGGCTAATACAGAAGATGATAATTCTTTCTTACCTTATAATCATCCAACTAATTCATGGAAGAGAGGTTGCTCACCCAAATTAAATCAAATCAAAAAATATACGGTGTTTTTTATTTCTCTTCTCTAGTTTTTGTGTTTTGGATGCTCTTATAATTCTATAATCTGCTATTGATTCTTGAGAAGAATGGGCTCCTCTTACGTCATAAGAGAATACGTGAAACCTCCTGCTCTGAATACAAGAATATGATGTGCAAATATGGAATGAATGTTTCTGTATATTATCTCTCTATAGTAATTGTTTCTTTAAAATAATAGTATTTGGTACAATAACCCTAAACATATGATATCTGACATGTTGCTGTATGAGATAATTATTAGTATATAAAGTAACTTTCCATGTAGAATAATTCTGGATAGGTTTGGCACACTATTGTTTTGATTTATATACTTGTAGTTTATATAAAAATCTGATTGATTAACCATATTACTTTCCCCCTGCCTGCTGTGCAGCGCCGGATCCTTGCAATGAGCTTATTACTGTGAAACACACTAAGTCCCGTCAGTGACCTGGTGCGCATGCGCGGGGCGGTGCCTTGTGATGGGATCATCCGCGCGTCAATCACCGCGGCCGCCGGGATTGTTATGACAACTTCCGCCCATAAGGGCGGATGTTTGATCCTTGTATCCACGGCGCCCGCGATGACGCGGCGGGGTGATTAGATCCGGACACAGGACCCCACGCATGCGCCGCTTTTCCGGTTACTATGGCAATGTATGATGCCATAGGGAGGTGGCCATAATACCAGACGCTTGCAGTCTGTGATTATACGGTGATGAGGCTCAGTTGTTTGTTGGTCAGGTGCTGCGTAGCAGATTTGGGGATTGGTCACCACACACTATAAAATGGTGGATAATGGGAGCTGTAATCACTCCTGGATGAAGGCGCAAGCCGAAACGTGCATGTAGAGTGCAGCAAAGTCTGTAGATACACCAGGTAATCACCCTTTATTTATGTACTTTTGATTTTCACTATTGGGATAACTTCTTTCACAAATTTGAGTACTTGATAGCTTCCTATGTGAGAGATAGGTAACTATTACAGGTTTTTGTTGTTTATTACACTTGTATTATAATTTTTTTGCTGAGACCTGTCTATAAAATTATCTGAGAAGATCACTGTCTAATGTATAGGGTGTATTTGCAGATCTATATTATATATTTATTACACATCTCTTTATATATAAAAAAATTGCTTTTGTAACTGTAGATATATTTGTACTCCTATTTAAACCTTATTAGTAAACACATAATTGTTGTATGTACTAATTTTAATTTTTCAATAAAATTTAATCTTTTATTGCATAAAATCACCGTATATTTTTTTATTTGATTTAATTTGGGTGAGCAACCTCTCTTCCATGAATTAGTTGGATGAGTATAAGGTAAGAAAGTATTATCATCTTCTGCATTAGCCTAATTCTGGTGTATATATTTGCTGTGTATCTTCACAGATAAAACTCGAGCTTACAGACATGGATTACAAGTCCAGAGATATAGCCTGGCAGGCACAATGCTCAAAGGTTTTTAATGGGGGGGTTATAGGGAATAATTCAGAAGTTCAGAGGGGTAAAATTGAATTACAGACCTCCACCAAATGCTTATTACACCGACGCACCAAAATATGGTGGAATAAAGCGTTTTTGGAAAATTATGTAACGAAAAAAATGGTCCCTAGAGGACTCCGTATTCAGGTTTTTCCATCCTTTCCTGTAGAAGATCCTAATTTTATTGCAAGGTGGGAAGAGGTCTGTACCAATGGTTCACTTAAATTAATGGAACTATTGGCAAATTATAACCAAACATCATTAGAGAGTCTGGAGAAAGAACTAGATAGCACCTATGAGAAACTGAAACAGGTCTCCACTACAGAGGAGATTCTGGCTTTTGACTCTCTTATGACAAAAAACTCAGAGGAATGGGAGAAAACTATAAGGGAGACCCACTCTAAGAAGCTGACTAGAGACCTTGGCGATTATGAACAACAGAGAGTGTATAGATGGCGAAGGAATACCAAACAAAAGGGATAACCAGCAGTCAGAGTCTGTGTCCTCACAAGCGTCATCTGGTGGGCTATCTGGAGCAGGTTTTTCACCAATGACAACCCGATTTAGAAATAAACGGAAGGGGAACTATCAACACCCCGGGAGTAAAAGACCAGCGGTTTTCCCAGAGACATCAAGGGTAATTAATCTCTCCAACCATGTATTTTCAGATGTAGAATTGGCAGTATTATCTAGAGGTTTTTCTTTTTCACCTAGCTCACGTTTTGATGTTTTTTCTGCAGTAAAAGATCTGCATATATTTGCTAGGACTCTGATGTTGAAGAGATGGTTTCATAAAGAAAAACAAGAGTCTGATTCCCCTCAGAAGGTGAGATTATGGGAATTTTAGAGGATTTGGCTTTGGAGCACGGTCAGTCAACTATGGGGAGGGTCCCTGGCTGTATACGTACACGGTCAACATACTTCCCACCCTTGTCCGCATGCCCTAATGTCGAACTATTTGTAAGGTTGGTAACCGAGGAGTTTTCAAAGATTCCTACTGGGATTTATGCGGACAACCTCCCAAGGGCTGAACGAGAAGCCTTGGGGAGATTAAAAAACTTAAAAGATATACAGGTGAAGCCTGCGGACAAGGGTGGGAATGTTGTAATATGGCCATGCGATCTTTATGAGAAAGAGGCGTACAGACAGCTAAGAGAAAAATCGTGCTACCAAAAATTAACATACAATCCTTTAAATTCCTTTTCCCTTGAATATAGGAAAATTTTGGAGACAGCAGTGGAAAAGGGGGTGGCTACAAAACAGCTGTTAGATGCCATATGGGTTAAAGAACCAAAAATCCCAACCCTATACCTCCTGCCCAAAATACACAAGGGTAAAGAACATCCACCTGGGAGGCCAATTGTGTCAGGAATGGGGAACTACCTCGAAAAGGCTAGCAAATATATAGACCATATGCTGAAGCCCCTAGAAGAGGAACTGCCATCTTACATCAAAGATACGGGTAGTTTCCTAGAGAAGATGGATTCGGTGCACCTCGGTGATGGCTCGTTGATGGTGACATGTGATATTGAAGCCCTTTACACTAGTATCCGTCACCAAGATGGGCTAAAAGCGGTGGAGTATTTTTTCTCCATGACATCACGACCAAGGGAGGAAAGGGAGTTCATTCTTGAACTACTGGACTTCGCCTTGAAACACAATTTCTTTTTCTTTGGGTGGTCCCTCTACCTACAGCTCCAAGGGACAGCAATGGGTGCGGCCTTTGCCCCCTCATATGCTAATTTGTTCCTGGGGCTGTGGGAGAGGGACCTCTTTATGTCAGATCAGCTGCAGTCGATGGACCGTGTCCTTTTATGGATACGGTACATCGACGATGTATTTCTGATCTGGCAAGGTAGTTCAGAAGAATTGGAGGAATTCTTCAAACACCTTAATACAAATGAGAAGAATATTCATCTGACCTACAAGTTTAGTAGGGATGCGATTGAATTTCTGGATGTCATGGTGAAGAGTGATCCCACAGGGATACTTCAGATGGATTTGTTCCGTAAGAGTACGGCGACAAATTCTGTTCTGCAAGCTTCTTCAGCACATCCCGCCCATGTGGTAAATTCTATTCCAACTAGCCAATTTCTCCGCATTAGAAGAATTTGTTCTTCTAATGAGGACTTCGAGAAACGAGCAGAGGAATTGAAACTAAAATTCTTAGACAGAGGCTATAGTAAGAGATCTTTGAAAAAAGCATATAATAGAGCAAGAAATAGTAAGAGACAGGATCTGCTATTTTCAAAAAAAGAAACACGCGGTGACCAAAAAGTGAAAATGATCACGCAATACCACTCTAATTGGGAAAAAATGCGTGATTGTATGACCAAATTTTGGCCCCTATTGATGACGGACCAAATTCTACAACAATATCTCACTCCAAGACCGATGGTTGTGGCCCGAAGAACTAGAAATATAAGAGATATTCTTGTAAGGAGCCATTATGACAAAAGTGATCAGAGTTTCCTACCATTTGGGAACCGCCGTGGTAGACAATGGGGTTGTAAACCTTGTGGAAACTGTATTGCCGGTCCGATTATAGAGAGAGAGCCTGCCACTTTCTGTCTTCGGACGGTTTAAGGCAATTCAAAATAACCCAACAGATTGATTGCTCTACGAAAGCCGTTGTATACTATGCAACATGTCCATGCTCTAAAATCTATATAGGCCTCACAACAAGATCTATGAAGGTGAGAGTACGGGAACATGTTTTAAACATTATCGCAGCAGAAAAGGCCGAGAGTGATGCAGAAATAGAGACACTCCGTACAATCCCCAAGCATTTTAAATTAGCTCATATTTGTGACCCCTCCGGCTTCAGAGTAAGAGGGATCGATAAGATAGTGCTGGGGGTGCGTGGGGGCAATATAAGTCAGCTCCTCGCACAATGCGAGACAAAATGGATCTGGGTGTTAAATACAATGCAACCTAGAGGTCTCAACGAAAATATCAGTTTTGTTCCATTCCTCTGAATATAATAAAATTTCCCTTCTCTGAACTCTGAATATATTTTTTATATATTTAATAAATGTATTTTAATTATTTTTTATTTATTATGTTTTTTGTGTAATTTTTAGTTATATTAAATTC
>JARQOC010000002.1:551854644-551930645 GCA_033576535.1 Allobates femoralis | reverse complement strand
TAGTTAACTCTAAATCCTAGTTAAAGAGAGTAGTGATGGGCGAACCTGAACTGTAAAGTTCCAGGTCCGTACTGAACACCTAGTGTTCATGCATGGAGAAGTCCATGCTAGTGTTCAGGTTCAGCTACCCAGATTAAGGGCTGCGGGCTGCAAAAGGAAGCAAAGTGGCAATTAAAGCAGTTATATTATACTTACCACTCTCTGTGCTGCTGTAACACTACATCTGGGTCTGCTCATTAAACCTCATGCATATTCATTTGTTCCCCTGTTCATCCTCTTTGACATCATCTATGATTGGTTGTTGCAGTCGTGGTATTTGTGATGGGTTGCCATACACATTAGTGTATGGTAACCAAGCTGCTGTCCTATTGCTGTAAAAATAAATAAATAATAGAAAAGAATGGCCTTGGATCCCCTGTACATTGACACACAGTGCAGATAAAGCCCACAGCTGCAAGTTGCAATTGCAGCACCCCGTTGTGTGCGTTATTTTGTCTGAGTACCAAAATATGGGGTATCCCACTTGTTTTTCTTAATTATTTAAGTATATAATTAATTAAAAGGCATGGTGCCCCTCTCCCCAATTTTGATACTCAACCAGGACAAAGTACATGTCTTGGGGGTTGATATTCTCTCCCTGGAGAAGCCCATGGTTATTGGGTCCCCAAGGCTAAGAATAGTATCTCACAGCTGCCCCAGAAATGGTGCATTGGATGGTGCTTTACTCAGCCCTTTCCAATTGTCCTGGTGTGGAGGCAATTGTGGTAATATAAGCGATCAATGACAGCTGTGAGTTGAAAGCTGATCTACATGCCCTGGATTGGTGACATACAAAGGATTTTTTCTGTTTCTGTGTTTTTAACTATTTACTTACAGAATTAGTAAAGTGGGGGTCTCATTGAGACCTGTGCTCCATCAACCAGGGCATGATGTCCACTGTCTGCTCACAGTGGTCATTAATCCATTTTATTAAACCGATAGTCACTGCACCAGGGCAGTCAGCAAGACAGTTCACCAGAAATAGCACATCTAATGGATGTAGCATTTCTATGGCAGCTGTGAGCTGCTATTCTTAGCCTGGGTGGGCCAAAATACCTCGGGGTTTGTCAGGGTGAGAATACCAAACCTATATCCCAGACATGTGCTTTTCTAGGCTGAGAATAAAATTAGGTGGACCACACACAGCTTTTTAATTATTTATTTAAATGATTCACAAAAAACATACTTTGGTTCCCAGTATTTTCATACCCATTCAACATAATGCACACAACTAGGGGCTGCTGCTCACAGCCATGTGCTTTATCTGCACTTTATATTAATATACGGGGAACCTCCCTCCATATTTTACAATTATTTATTTTTACACTAACATGACAGCAGCTTATTTGCTATGCATTAATCAGCATGGCAACCAATCACAGATGAACAGACAGGCATATGCATAAGGCTTAATGATATGAAAGTAATGTGACCGCAGAGCAGAGACTGGTAATGTGACCACAGAGCAGAGACTAGAAGCCAGAGGTTTACATATCTCTATACATAATCACCAGTTTTGCGCTTCCGGCCACTGTGCCGCTATCAAGCGAGGGCGCCTGCTCAAAACTGGTGATTACCCGGAAGCGCCGCCATATTAGCACTCCCAAAGCTGCCGGCGGCGGCCTGCAGCCTCCCGTCCCCGCACCTCCCCTACACCACCCGCACGCCCCTGTAATACACCCCTACATACCCCCACATACCCCCTCAGTACACCCTCGCACCCCCCCTCCAGTGCCCACTTCCTCAACACACTACACCCCCTCCCCCCTCTTTACCGGCCGCACACACCCCACCTACTTACCTATTCACATAGGACCTTTGGTGATGTCACAGTCATGTGATCATTCACATGACCGTGCATCACCCTAGCTCCGCCTCCCCTACTCTACGCTGCTTCCCAGCTATGACATGGAGCTGTCACAGCTGAGAAGGAGAGAAGAGGAGGCAGAGAGGCACAAGCCGACCTCAAACACATAGGGGGAGCACAATTACTCAAGGGGACCAGACACACATAAAGGGGACTACAAACAATGAAGGGGACCACAGAGATGAAGGGGGGACATATACACTAAACGTGGGCACCAGAAATACTAAACGGGACCAGACAAACATAAGGGACACCATAAACACTGAAGTAGGAGCCTGAGAAACAAGGACACACCACTAACACTGAAGGGAAACCACAAACACTCAATGAGTAGTACAGACACTGAAGGGGAGCCAGAGAGAGGGAAGAAGCAGCAGACACAAGGAAAGGAAAGCAGAAAAGCACTAAATCAGCCACCAGACTGACCCAAGGGGGACAGAGACACATAAAATAAACCAGAAAGACTAAAGCCTTGCAGAGAGACGAAGGGGAAAAAAGGAGCACTGATTCAAAGAGGCACACACACATAAGGAGGGACTAAAGAGATTGAAGTGGCCCAGAGACACCTCAAACACTGCAGGGGGCCAGACACACAAAGGCTCACCACTATTACTCAAGGGAAGCCAAAACATGGGGAACAAGACAGACGCAACAGAAGCCACAGACAGGCAGCAGAGAGAAAAAAGTGGGTGCACAGACACAGGCAAAAAAACAGACTGAACAGGGATCAGAGACACAACACGCACCAGAGAGCCAAACACTGCACAGGGTGGTCAAAGGGAGCGCAGGGGGGCCACAAATACGACAGCGTGCTACTGACGACCTCCCGATGCGATAGCATCGGGCCTATTTTCTAGTCTAATATATAAAGCTGAATGTGTGTGTGTGTATGTATGTGTGTGTGTATATGCGGGATTAATAAAAGAAAGGAGGGGAACAAGAGGCGCAATAGTGCCCTATCACTAGTGACACTAAAAATCAAGGTGGTGTATAGGAGTTTCACTCACCTATGCCAGTTGCGAGACCCACAATTGGTTTGAAGGCATATAGTAATAATGCACTGATGGCTGCTGCTGGACTTCCACCGGCCACTCACTCGTGGAGACACATTAAGATGCTGGGAAAAAGATGTGTAACAGTCCACGCTGCCAGGTCCACCGCTACTCCAAAGAACACACGTGTAGGTGATGTTCAAACAGTTTTCCTTTATTTCTCCGACGCGTTTCGGTGCCCTCCTGGCACCTTCCTCAGGGATCCCTTCCTTGAGAAATAAAGGAAAACTGTTTGAACATCACCTACACGTGTGTTCTTTGGAGTAGCGGTGGACCTGGCAGCGCGGACTGTTAACACCTTTTTCCCAACATCTTGATATATCAGGGATTGACATCTACACCGTCGCAACTACAGCTACAAAATTTTGCACAGTCACACGTCTGGACCCCGAGAGCATCATAGGCTATTTTGTGAGGCGAAATTTTAACCCTGCGCGTTCCAGTTCACCAAACAATTTTGCCCCTATCTACATAATGGGGAAAAAGTGAATGGAAAAGAGTTGGAGGAAAATCGACAGCTGTCAGCTATAGAGACAAAATTTTGCACAGTCACATGTCTGGACCCCGGGAGCGTCATAGGCTATGTTGTGAGGCGAAATTTTAACCCCGCGCATTCCAATTCACCAAACAATTTTGCCCCTATCTACATAATGGGGAAAAAGTGACAGTTACCAGTTGACAGTTGTGAATGAGAAGGGTTTAATGATAGCACCAAAGACTTACAGCACATACCAACATATAGTCACTTAGGTGGGGCCCCAACATGAGATATTTACCACACACGGGGACATGTATACACACCACACGGACACAAAGAGTAACAGCAAGTGTATAGTCGCTAAAGTGCAGCCCCAACATTGGATATTCACCACGCACCCAAACAAACACACACACACCACAAAGAGACACACAACACAGAGACAAACACACACCCCCAATGGGACACACACACTCTATAGCTACACATGCACTCACCCTACAGGGACACACACACACCACAAAGAGACACACATAACACAGACACACACACCACACAGACCCCCCCCACAGGGACACAAACACATAGCCACCCTATAGGGACACATGCACTCACCCCACAGGGACACACACACCACACAGACCCCCATACACACCCTATAGGGACACATGCACTCACCCCACAGGGACACACACATACACCACAAACAGACACACACAACACAGATACACACACACCACAGACCCCCCCACAGGGACACACACATACACACCCTATAGGGACACACATACACACACCACAAAGAGACACACACAACAGAGACACACACCACACAGACTACCCCCACAGGGACACACACATACACACCCTATAGGGCCACATGCAGTCACCCCACAGGGACACACACACACACCACAAAGAGACACACACAAAAGAGACACACACCACACAGACCCCCCCACAGGGACACACACATACACACCCCAGGGACACACACACCACACAGACAGACACAGATGTGCACAAATCACCTCACACAACTCGCCTCATACGTGTGCTATCTTTATTTTCCAAACATAAACATCTGATTAAAAACAGCCAATGTGCAACACATGTGCCATATAGGGAATTAAGGCAGATGTCAGTCACATGAGCTGTCTATTATGTGTATGTGTGAGGTAACATATACTGCCCGGCCAGGGGGAGGGTTTACTGTTGGCTGGAGATTTATTAGGCTGCCTATAGCAATCAATCATAGCTCAGCTTCTATTTTCCTACAGGTCATTAATATGACATATTCAAATTCTATTTTGTTATAGCTAACAGCAGTTATTTATTAACCCGGGCGTAGCCGGGTACTACAGCTAGTACTATATAAAATGATACACATGCATGTTTTTCTCACTATCTGATAAGAAATCATAATAAACCTTTCCAGTTTTAAATCAATTAGGATTACCATAATTATGTATATTTGCTAAATGACAGAATAATGAGAGAGAGAGAATGTTTCTAGGCATTTGTATTACTTTTTGCAAAGTCACACGTTTACATACATTTTATTAGTTAAAAAGAAATATCACTAAAGCGCTTCCTCTTTAGGTTTTAAAAGTATGTTTACACAAGCCTCCCACCTCATACCTATATTAGTAAACTGACAGCTCACTTGCTACTTAGTAGCTTATACCTTGTAAACAGTAAAACAAAGTCATTACTATTAATGCTTATATCACTCACCAGTTTTAGATACAAAATGTCCACAAAGGTTCCTTAGTCCAGGGATTAAGATTAGATGCCAGAGTCCAACAGAAAACAGAAGAAACTTCTGGCTGTGTTGAGAAGTAGATAAAAAATACTGTAGTTGAACACTGGTGGGTTCATCCATCACTGCTCAGGTGATCGTGTCATCTCGCTCACAGTGGAAGCCAGAAATCAGTCATTTTCCGGTCCCACCATGGGAGGATGTCGCAGAGGAACATGGAGGGTTTTTGGGGAGAAATAAAGTTGGGAATGAGGCTTATGTTTGTGTTCTTTTTCCCAATAAAATAGTTTTTCTTTGTCATGTGTAATAATTACTATTCACTTTGAGGTTCCTAATGGCAGGGTTTAACATTGGCCTGAAATTAGGAACCTCGGGCTTAGTGCCTGCTGCCAACATTCAGCTGGCATTAACACCTTTAATACCTGCCACTGCCACAGGGCAGCTGGAAGAGTTGGGTTAAGCGCCAGAAAATAGCTCTTCTATAAATGCGCCATTTTGATAGGTGACTGCTTACTGAAATTCATTGTGAGAGTGGGGGGGGGGGCAGAACGCTTGGACCTCCCTATTCTGAGGCCTAGTTGTACCTGGCTGGCAACCAAAAATATGGCAAAGCCCCACATATTATTTTTAGGTAATTATTTCAAATAATCATTTAAAAGAAAAAGGCTCCCCTATAAATTTGGTTTCCAGACAGTTAAAACTAGACAGTTGGGGGGAAGCACCCCATACGCTGCCTGCTGTACCAGTACCAGTTATCAAAAATACAGCAGAGCCCCATATCATCAGCACACAATACTTCCTAAATACTCAACAAATATGTACTGTGTGAACACTGCTGCATAATTGCTGCAAATTTATTAGCTAAAATTGAGGTATTCATCTAATTTCTGTGTATTTTCAGTGCAGCCCTTGAGTATAGTGCCAGATTTTAGGTCAACCATGGCTGTAAAATATGTGACACCCACCTCACAAGAAGGGCTTGTGCCTTATCATATTCTGTGAAAAGGTTAATAAAAATGTATGTGCACATATTTATATTGTGGGAGAACTTGGTGAGAGGCAGCATGAGTAGTTTCAAACCACAATTTTATTATAATCAATGATTAAAGTGCCCCTAGGTTTTTGCCAGAACTTGCAAAACATAGCTGGCATTAGCATCTTTACTACCCAGTCTGCCAACCAAACAGGGCAGCTGGGAGAGGCAGGTA
This sequence comes from Allobates femoralis, assembly GCA_033576535.1. Taxonomy (NCBI): domain Eukaryota; kingdom Metazoa; phylum Chordata; class Amphibia; order Anura; family Aromobatidae; genus Allobates; species Allobates femoralis. The sequence continues at coordinate 551,924,239 of JARQOC010000002.1, read as the reverse complement.
ATGCTCCTGAAAATAGAGCTTGTAATGAATGTTCCATTTTCTGGGGCAGCTGCAGGCTGCAATTCCTACTGGGGGTGCAGAATACTTGGGCTTTCCCACACTAAGGACTGCAGTACCCAGCTGTCTAGTTGTACTTGGTTGGCAACCAAAGATATGAGAAATGCACGCCCATTTTCAATTTTTTTTAACAGTTATCTGATGTCAGTTTGGTTGCCATACAGGCATCCAATCACAGACACTGGCAGAGAGGGAGGGCAGGGCTAAATCTGACTTTAACCAATTCAACAGGTGGGAAGCAGTGTTGTTCATGAGTGGACTCAGAACTCTGAAAGCATGGTGACAGTGGTGCGGAAGCTTGGCAAATAATTCTTTAGAAAGGTAAAGTCTGTGTGAAAACAGCTCTACTGTGAAGCCATTTGAACCGTGTTTGGCATCTTTTGGGCCCTTTTGAAAATGTTTTCTATGCCCTAGATTTTGCCTCCTATTGATTTGAATGGGGTTTGTAAGTTCAGCAAACTGTTTGCTGAACAAGTCGGCGAACATACACCCGTTTGGCAAACAGAGCCAAACCCAAATATCAGAAGGTTTGCTTATCTCAAGTGGTAAGCACCTTGAAACCACAAGAGTGTCACAGAATTTTACATGTGGAAAGATAAAAATGGAAAAACTAAATTTTTCCCACAAAAATTTTTCTTTATCACCAATTATTTTTATTTCCACAGGGATAGCATGGAAGACTGGACCCAAAATTTGTTATGCAATTTCTCCTGAGTTTGCTGATACCAGATATGTGGTGTAAAATCACTGCTTGGGCACATGGCAAAGCTTGGGAGGAAAGGAAAGCCATTTGATTTTTGGAGCACAGATTTTCCAAAACAGCAGAAATTTATTCAAGTGAGCCCATTTTGAAAATTGCACCCCTTTTAGAGTTCATCCATGGGTATATTAACAATTTTGCCTCTGGAAAACAATAACGGAGTCAAACGTAGTGAATATTGCAGAATTTAAAATTGCACATAATCCTTTGTAATGCCCAACACATTGTAATGCTCATACATTGTGCCCAGCTAATACGTCTGGAGAAACACACACTCCATAAATTAAGCAGGCTTCCTCACCACACCAACTCCAAATTTGTATACATTAACTGTGGTTTAGACATTGTGGGGCTCAGAAGAGAGGGGGGGCATCTGGATTTGGGAGTGCAGGTTTATCTGGTTTTCTTTTTCGGTGGTGAGGAGCCATAATGTTTTTAAAGACCCTTTGCGATACCTGGAAAATGGAAGCCCCCTATACTTCCGTTAACAGATAATGGGACTGAATAGGGATTTGTTTTTTGTGTGTTTACTTGAACGCTATAGGTGGCAATTTGGGGTACACAATATTTTAGATGAGTTCACATTTATCCTGTTCTCTATTCTGAGCACTTACAGTACATTCATGTGTGCAACTATTTCTCCAAAATATGTTATTCAGATGAAACCTGAAATGGATCCATCAGTAATGAAGCAGCAGAGTTAAAGTGGATTCTGCTTGGGTTCTGCTCAGTGGTGTCTTTTTCAAAGGTGCACAAAAGTGTGGTTAACTTCCCTTTTGTGCATGCCTAAAAAAAGATGGACACCACTGCACTAAAGGTCAAATTGGAGTTCAAAGTGACTCCCTCTGCCTCATTATAGTACGTTTTCCATAGGACATTTTGTCTGAATCACATTTTTCAAAGCTTTACACAAATTTAACAGATATAAGCACTCAGCGCGGATCACAGAATAACCATGAGCCGAGTCTTAATCTGATCTTTGGAAGGCAGAAAAAACGAATCAGCAGCAGTTGAAGAATGTAAATAATTGCTATTTTTACACCATTTGTCTTGCGGTATAAGTGATTAGGCAGTTTTAGTTGTCAAGTCGTTATGATTACAGTGATATCAGATTTATATTTTTTTTTTTTTTAGGTTTGGCTACTACCACTTTAAAAATACTTTTTTTGCAAAATAAAGGTTTTTGTATTACTGAATTTTGAAGGTTATAGTTTCTTTTATTTTTCTGCCTACAGTTTCACATCAGGGCCTGCTTTTTGCAGAATGAGTTGGAGTTTTTATTGGAACCATTTTGACAACATATTTTTCACTGCTTGATTTTTCACCTTTTGTGAGGCAGAATCAAAAAGAAGCAGCAATTCAGGACTATTTTTTTTTCCTATTTTTACGTCACTCTCCATGTTGTTAAATTGATTAGACAGCTTTATTCTTCAGCTCAGCATAATTATAGTGATGCCACAATTATATAGTTTTTTATGTTTTGCCACTTTTACACCATCAATACTATTTTATATAAAAAGGTTTTTGCATTGCTGCATTCTGAGAGCTATAGCTTTTTAATTTTTTTGCTGATAGAGCTGTTTGGCAGCTTGTTTTTTACAGGGCAAGATATTGTTTTCAGTTATACCATTTTCATTTATATAAGACCTTTTGATCAGAGGATTTTATTCCACCTTTTTTGTTAGCTGTATCATAAAAATACATATTTTTGCTAACTTTTTATTTATATGTTATGTTGTTCATTGAAGGGTTAAGTAATGTTACAGTTTTATAGAGCGGGGAAACACAGCCATACCAAATATGTGTACATTTTTTAAAATAAATATAATTACTTATTGAAATATTCATTTTTCTCATTTTCTGCTTATTTTATATAAGTTTTTTTTCTTTTTTACTTAGTCCTTTTATGAGATATTACCTTTTTCTGCTCTGATCACAACTGCACTGTATGGCAATGCTCGATCATTGCAGTAGAGTACAGCTGTCAAAGCTGTAGTCTCACAAGCCTTATGGATCATGATGCTGTAGTCAAGTGACCTGCTGGAGGTCATCATCATGACCTCATGTCTTGACTGTAACATCAGCCTCGGACCGTGCGACAATTGTGAGGGCACAGCCTCTGTGCCCACAGAATCATTTTAACATAACAAAACATCATAGGTTGGTAACTACCACCTACCTATGATGTATATCTACATCAAAGATTATGAAGTGGTTAAACAATAAGACACTCAAGATCAGTGATTTTTCTCTTCAGCTGTTTTCGGCTTGAGGAAAAATTCTAGCATGCTGCATGAGGCCACAAAAACCTGCATAGACTCACCGATGCAAATCTATTGGTGTGAGGAAAAAATGGACAGCACAGAAACCATCCATATGTCATTCATTTTTTATGGATACATTACCCTTCTGTAGCATAGAAAACTGTTCATAATCCTGTAAATGAATGTACAATTATAGTTGCTGAGAAAAAACAATCACATTACATACGAATTACATGCAAATGGCATACAGATGCTAGGTGATGTAGTAAATTACACACTCGCATAGCATTTGAATGGCATATGAAGAACCAGACAGATTTCATTTGTTCAACTTATGTACCATATATGTAAATTGGACTACCGTACTTTTTTATTCACAGATGTGAGCGAACCCTTACTGAAGTTTACTAATGTACAGTAGATATAAATAGCACACACATATAATTGCAGACAAGAAAAAAAACGTATAAAAACATTGTAAAATACCAGCAAAAACACGCAAAAATAAAACACAAAAATCACAAAATAACTCAAAATTTAAAAATATAAAAGGGCAGTGGAGCATAATATGGCACAGAACACATATCCTAGTTGCAATGCGAAGAGAAATATTGGAGTATTGTGAAATCAAAAGACTACTAAAATCAATAGAAGTAAAAAACTAAGAAGACATTGTTCATTTAATGTGTGCTACATAATGCACAATTGTCACATGTAGAGAGGAGTCAATAGAAGAATTGAGACTACACCTGTTCAACCACATAATAGTGGCCATACGGATGTACGGTAAGCTTTGTAATTTGTATATCCAATAGCATTCTTTGATATTTGATGTTTTTTTTCCTATTCTGAATATCACAATTTATTTGTTCTAACAGTCTAACTCTGATCACATCAAAATTATTATTATGCTTAAAGATGAGATTCTTATAATTCTGCCCTCCACCAACCTCCCAAAATGTGACATCTCCCTCTCAGTGTTCAGCACCAAGATAACGCCTAGTCAGCAGGCTCACTGTCTGGGTGTTACGTTTGATGCTGATCTTTCATTCACTTTCTATATACAATCTCCAACCCACTCCTGTTGCCTACAACTGAAGAACATCTCTAGAATTCACTCCTTCCTCACCATGGAAACAACTAAAACCCTCTGAGTGGCCCTGATTCACTTCCGCCTTGATTGTTGCAACTCTCCATTAATTGGCTCCCCCTTTACTAGGCTATCCCCTCTCCAGTCCATCCTTAATGCAGCAGCCAGGGTCACCTATCTAGCTAACTGTTACTCAGATGCTTCAGCTCTGTGTCAGTCATTGCACTGGCTGCCCATACATTATAGGATCCAATTCAAATTGCTTGTTCTCACCCTCAAAGCTCTTCACGGTGCAGCACTTCCCTACCTCTCTACCCTCATCTCTGTTTATCAGCCCACCAGCTCTCTTCACTCTGGGAGTGCCTTGAGGCTAACATCTGCACTAATCTAAACCTCCCATTCCCGGCTCCAAGACTTCTCCCGAGCTGCACCAATCCTTACGAATGCTCTACCCCATGAAATTAGGACTATCTACAGCTTACTTAGTTTTATATGCTCTCTAAAAACACATCTTTTCAGGGCGGCCTATCATTCTCCCAAATCGAAGTCATTTAGACCAGAGGTTCCCAACTCCAGTCCTCAAGGCACACCAACAGTGCAGGTTTTCAGGATTTCCTTAGAAATTGGAATCATCCCCAGTGCAGGTGACTCAATTATCACCTACTAATACTAAGGAAATCCTGAAAACCTGCACTGTTGGTGTGCCTTGAGGACTGGAGTTGGGAACCTCTGATTTAGACATAGTTTATCCAGTACTTTCCTGAACATAACTGTCAAACTCCACCACACCCAAAAACTCTACACAGACTGGCTGGCGGCCACTCACTCCACTCTTATCTATTCAACACTTTCTCAATATGGTTGGACCATGATTTTAAATAAGCCCCTTTACCTTGTGTCACCCCCACTTTATTGTAGATTGTAAGCTGGTTGTCATTTTTTTCCCCAACTATTTTAATTTTCCACAACTGTTTCTTAAAGGGAACCAACCAGCAAAAAATCGCTATCTAAGCTATAAATATCTGTCCCTGGAGGCTTAAATTACTATTCTAACCATCCCTGACTGACTAAATCTAACTAAATTCAAGCATAGAAATGAAAGCCGGGCACTGACCTGTTAACAGCGTTACTTGTATACTCCTGTAGTGGTGGTGTGCTGTGGAATATCCTGTTGCTCAGCCAGAGTTCAAGACATTAAATCCAAAAAGAAAGATGGTGGCACGCAGCATTCCAATTTTGCAGCAGTTTCATTTAATGCAAAAATTACAGCAGCAGGTGCATGATACAGGGAGGGAGGTTCTAGGACCGACGGTGACCGCTTCGCGGAATGTACACCGGACCCGTAGAAGCGGGACATCCCGCGAAGCGGTCACCGTCGGTCCTAGCACCTCCCTCCCTGTATCATGCACCTGCTGCTGTAATTTTTGCATTAAATTAAACCGCTGCAAAATTGGAATGCTGAGTGCCGCCATCTTTCTTTTTGGATCTAAATCTAACTAAGTACACCCTTAATAAACTACTTTTTAGACTTACCAAATTCTTGTCGGATGGGCGCTCCTCCAGGCTTTGTCAGCGAGGCGGGTCTCCTCGCCGCTGTCCATCTTCTTCTGTGATTCAAATTACCCGCCCATTGTGTCCTCGCAATGAGCGGGTCACGTGCTGCAGGCCCTGCGTCACTACCGCCCGCCTCGTCACTGGTACACCCAGGCCGGCTTCCGAGCATGCACAGATAGCATGCTGAAGCCGGCCTCGGTGCGTCACAGACCCAGTGACGCGGCGGGCGGAAGTGACGCGGGACCTGCAGCACGTGACCCGCTCATTGGAAGGACGCAATGGGCGGGTAATTTGAATCGCAGAAGAAGATGGACAGCGGCGAGGAGACCCGCCTCGCTGACAAAGCCTGGAGGAACGCCCATCCGACAAGAATTTGGTAAGTATAAAAAGTCATTTATTGAGGGTGTACTTAGTTAGATTTAGTCAGTCAGGGATGGTTAGAATAGTAATTTAAGCCTCCAGGGACAGATATTTATAGGTTAGATAGCGGTTTTTTGTTGATTGGTTCCCTTTAAGACTGTTTGCTTGTTAAGCGCTGCGGAATATGTTGTCGCTATATGGATAAAGATTATTATTATTATTACTAGATGGTGGCCTGATTCTAACGCATCGGGTATTCTAGAATATAGAAATAGGGATTGCATGGGGAAGGTGGTGAGGGCTGAATAAGGAGGGACTTTGAGGACGGAGTGGCAGGGAGAGGACGGCGTGGCAGGGGGAGGAGGATGAAGAGGCACAGGTTGGGGGAGGACAGAGTGGCAGGGGGAGGAGGTAGCGGCGGGGTGGGGGACGATGGAGCGGCACAGGCAGGGGAGGACGGAGCAGCAGGGGGAGGACAGAGTACAGAGCAGTGGGGGGGGGGAACGGAGGGCGAAGCAGCGGGATGGGGGAGGATGGAGCAGCACAGGCAGGGGGAGGACAGAGGATGGAGTGGCAGAGGGGAGGAGGACAAAGGAAGGATGAGGAAGCAGTGGGGTGGGAGAGGATGGAGCGGCACAGACAGGGGGAGGATGGAGCACAGAGCGGCAGGGGGGAGGAGGATGGAGGAAGAAGCGGCGGGGTGGGGGAGGACAGATCAGCACAGTCAGGGGAGGATGGAGGATGGAGTGGTGGAGGGGAGGAGGACAAGACAAGGAGAGGAAGCATTGGGGTGAGGGAGGATGGAGCGACAAAGCATGGAGAGGACGGAGCGGCACAAAGCGGCAGGGATAAGGAGGATGGAGGATGAAGTGGGGGGGGTGGGGGAGGACGGAACAGCAGGACAGAGGATGGAGGGGAGGAGGACAAAGGAAGCAGGAGGAAGAGGAGGGGTTGGGGGAGGATGGAGTGGCACAGACAGGAGGAGGACAGAGCACAAAGCGGCGGGGGGAGGAGGACGAAGCGGCGGGGTGGGGGAGGACGGAGCAGCACAGTCAAGGGAAGGACGGAGGGTGGAGTGATGGAGGGGAGGAGGACAAAGGAAGGAGGAGGAAGAGGTGGGGTGGGGGAGGATGGAGCGAAACAGGCAGGGGAGGATGGAGCGGCAGGGGGAGGACGGAGCACAGAGCGGCGGGGAGAGGAAGAAGGAGGACGAAGCGGTGGGGTGGGGTACGCCGGAGCAGCATAGGCAGGGGGAGGACGGAGGATGTAGTGGCAGAGGGGAGGAGGACGGAGGACGAATCGGCAGGGTGGGGCAGGATGGAGCAGCACAGACAGGGGGAGGACGGAGGATGTAGTGGCAGAGGGGAGGAGGACAAAGGAAGGATGAGGAAGTGGTGGGGTGGAAGAGGATGGAGCAGCACAGGCAGAGGGAGGACAGAGCGGCAGGGGGGAGGAGGACGGAGCGGCAGGGGGGAGGAAGACGGTGCAGCAGGGGGAGGAGGACAGAGCGGCGGGGGGAGGAGGACAGAGCAGCGGGGGGAGGAGGACAGATCGGCGTGGGGAGGAGGATGGAGCGGTAGAGGGGAGGAAGACGGAGCAGCACAGGCAGGGCGAGGATGGTGTAGTGGAGGGGAGGAGGGCAAAGGAAGGAGGAGGAAGGGGTGGGGCGGGGGAGGATGGAGCAGCACAGGCAGGGGGAGGATGGAGTGGCAGGGGAAGGACGGAGCTCGGAGCGGCAGGGGAAGGAGGATGAAGCGGCGGGGTGGGGGAGGACGGAGCAGCACAGGCAGGGGAAGGACGGAGGATGGAGTGCCGGAGGGGAGGAGGACAAAGGAAGGAGGAGGAAGCTGTGGGCTGTGGGAGGACGGAGTGGCACAGGCAGGTAGAGGATGGAGCGGCAGGGGGAGGACGGAGCACAGAGCAGCAGGGGGGAGGAGGACGGAGGATGAAGCGGCAGGGTGGGGGAGGACGGAGCAGCACAGTCAGGGGGAGGACGCAGGAGGGAGTGGCGGGGGGGAGAATGAGAGAAGGAGAAGAAGCATTGGGGTGAGGGAAGATGGAGCCCCACAGGCAGGGGGGAGGACGGAGCACAGAGCGACTGGGGGGAGGAGGACAGAGGATGAAGCAGCAGGGTAGGGCAGGATGGAGCAGCACAGGCAGGGGGAGGACGGAGGATGGAGTGGCGGAGGGGAAGAGGACAAAGGAAGGAGGAGGAAATGGTGGGGGAGGATGGAGCAGCACAGGCAGGGGAGGACAGAGCAGCAGGGGGGAGAAGGATGGAGCGGCAGGGGAAGAGGATGGAGCGGCAGGGGGGGAGGAGGATGGAGCAGCGGGGGGAGGAGGACAGAGCATCGGGGGGGAGGAGGACGAAGTGGCGGGAGGAGGAGGACAGAGCAGCGGGGGGAGGAGGACGGAGCGGTAGGGGGGAGGAGGACGGAGCAGCACAGGCAGTGGGAGGATGGAGGATGGTGTGGCGGAGGGGAGGAGGGCAAAGGAAGGAGGAGGAAGCGGTGGGGCAGGGGAGGATGGAGCGGCACAGACAGGGGGAGGACGGAGCACAGAGCGGCAGGGGGAGGAGGTCGGAGGAAGAAGCGGCGGGGTAGGGGAGTATGGAGCAGCACAGGCAGGGGGAGGACGGAGTGGCAGGAGAAGGACAGAGCACAGAGCGGCAGGGGGAGGAGGACAAAGGACGAAGCGGCGGGGTGGGGGAGGACGGAACAGCATAGGCAGGGGGAGGACGGAGGATGGAGTGGCGGAGGGGAGGAGGACAAAGGAAGGAGGAGGAAGCGGTAGGGTTTTGGAGGACGGAGCAGCACAGGCAGTGGAGGACGGAGCGGCAGGGGAGGACGGCGCACAGTGCGACAGGGGGGAGGAGGACGGAGGATGAAGCGGCAGGGTGGGGGAGGATGGAGCAGCACAGGCAGGGGGAGGATGGAGTGGCAGGGGGAAGACGGAGCGCATACCGGCGGGGAGTAGGAGGATGGAAAACAAAGTGGCGGGGTGGGGGAGGACGGAGGACGAAGCAGCATAGGCAGGAGGAGAAAGAAGCACACAGACTCACACCCACACACAGAGTCATACCTAGACACAGAGTCACACCTAGACACAGAGTCAAACCTAAACACAGAGTCAGACCCACACACATACACACACACACAGACTCACACCCACATCCACACACAGACACACACACACACACACAGACTCTCACAGACTCACACACACACAGACTCACACATACACACACCCAGACGCACATACACACACCCAGACACACACACAGACACACACACACAGACACACACAGACACACGGGCTCTCACCTCTCCCCTGGCGGTCCCAGTGCTGATGCTGAGCACGGTGTTAGCAGAGCGGAGGTGTGGAGGAGGCGGGCGCAGAGGTGGTGGTGTGCAGGATGATCCCCGGTGTCAGTGCAGCTGGGCCCCGGCTGGCATGTGCTTCTGCCACCCAGCTGCACTGACAGTAGGCGGCTGACACCCGGGACTGTGCGGCCATAGGAAGGAGGAGCCGCACGATGCACACTCCCGTTGCTCCCTGCACCCTGGGAGCCCCGACCCCGGCAGCCCCCGTTCCCCGGTGTCAGTGGCGGCTCATGGTGGGGGGTTTGTGATATGAGGATGCGGTGAGGCAGTGGCAGGAGTCCGCTGCGCTAATGGCCGCCATCTTTTGTTCTCTTTCTGTCAGTGTACAGAAATTGCGCGCTAGCGCTGATTGTTTAAGCCGGCCGGGCGGACCAATCAGCGCTAGCGCATGATTTCCGTGACAGACAGAGAACATTAGAAGATTATATAGTAGATTATGAGATGTTAAGAGAGGCTGCTACAAAACCATTTTTTTGTGTTAATATACTTGTAATTTGTGTAGAGCGGACAATATATTGTTGATCGTAGATACAGTGAGCTGCATAAACGATAAAATGTGAATTACAAGACAGTCTTTGATTAATATAAAAAATCTCACTTGCGCTATTACAATATATTTGTTTCAAATTATGATTGACAGTTTTGCAACAGCTGCATTTTTTATTCCACATTTAAAAACACCTGGCTTCCTCTTGGTTGTTTTTATTTTTTAAATCTCTTTGTGATTTTTATTGTGCTCAATCCTATTGAGTTTACTGGGTGCAATCATATATTTGATTGTAATGCCACTACAAAATGTTATATCTATATATGTTTACCTGGAATTAGCTCTTTTAATATCTAATTCTTTTTCAAAATATACCAGCAATTTTTAATACATTTCTCATCTTTTGGTTTCCTTTATTATATAAAGATTGGAAATTAAGTTTCCATCGATCATTTATCTGATCTATATTCATCTTATTGGTCTCTGATTTTGGAGTTTCTTAGAAGTGTTATTGTTAGAAGAAACATAGTCATTTTGAGTCAGACTTAGATTTTTTCGATGTGCTGGGTCTATCGATTTCTCTGGATATCTCTTTGTCAGAAAAGCTTTTCAGTAGTAATTTTGACAGATAAAATTCCCTGTTGTGGTAGAATTTCTCCTTAAAAAACAATATTTATTTTCCACTTAGGGAAATATGCCCTATAAAAGTCCAGATTTTTATTTGCATCAGCAAACCTAAAGTGTGATTTAGTCATAGTTTTATTTTCATGTGATAACTCTAAATTCAAGAAAAGAATTTTATCTAAAAAAAATATTCATAGTGAAAAATATTCCCCTTTAATTTTTTTGAAATGTCTCAACAAAGCCTGTAAAGGTGATACTTCAACAAATTATAAAGAGGTTGGCGGTTATAAATAGAGATGAGCAAGTATACTCGTAACTATTTGGTACTCGACGAATAGTACGGTATTCGGGCTACTCGCTACTCCGCGAGTTTCCTTGTGATTACTCGTTAGGAGTAGTGAATAGTACATTCTCTTTCGCAGTGTATCTATCTACACTGCAAAAGTGAAATAAAAGGTAATAAGAGGTGGTAAAAATAAAAAAATAACATACTCACCTATCCGACAGCTGTCCCAGGACCCAAAAAGAACACATCCGATGGGCTGCCAGGACCTTAAGTCTGATGGTCAATCAGATGGCCGATAGCAAACAGGTGCTGTGTGATGCCACACACCATCTGATCGCTACCGACCATCTGAATGGCCATCAGACTTAAGGTCCTGGCAGCCCATCGGATGTGTTCTTTTTGGGTCCTGGGACAGCTGTCGGATAGGTGAGTATGTTATTTTTTTTATTTTTAACACCTTTTATTAACTTTTATTTCACTTTCAAAGTGTATATAAATACAATGCGAAAGTGCTTGCATTTCCCATTTACTTACATTGGACTCGCTACTCATAACGAGTACCCAAGTATTAGGACCTACTCGTTACAAGTATAGTGAGTCTGAATATTTCACTTCTCGCTCATCCCTAGTGATAAATTCTAAAATGTTTTTGGCAATCTTTGAATGCAATAGATAATAAGGGCTCAAATCACCCCATGAAGAGATTGGCAAAACTTGGAGCAACCGAGTCCCCATTAATGTACAGGTACAATTTTTCTTGAAAGTGTGACAGAGTGGTATAGGGAGTCAGGTAGCATCATAGCAAGTTGGGCAAAATCGAACAGCGGAACTAGTCTGACCCTTAGGCCGGGGTTCCCTGGCTCTCCCTTTTCTCGGAATTACCTCTGAAGGTGAGGATGTCTGGGCCGCTACCCATGCCCTTTGCTCCTGAACAGCCCTATGCTAAGATCCCCTTACCTCCATCTACGAACCGTGATGCACAGCTACTCCAGCAAAATAAGGAAAAATTCAGGCAGAAACAGCTGGAAGGCATCAAACTGCACTATGTCCTTATAGAACATGGTCCTGGCAGAGACTAAAACTCTATCGGTGACACCTGCTAGCAGGAACTGGATCTACTTAAAGGCTGGGGGAGTGGACTACAGTGTCATCTAACAAACTTAGCAGCAGTTCGCCACCTGAACATATTAGCCCATAGGCAGCAGCAGCTTCTAACATTAACACTAAAAGTGCCAATAGAAATTTTCTCCTGTTAAAATGACAGAGAATAAATTGTGCTTAAGTTTAAATTTTCTTTCCACCAATTAATTTTTTTATTAAGAGAAAGATAATTTTCCATAACAATATGGTAGCAGTAACTACAATGCAAGTATAACCAAGTGATGGGTGGTATGAAAAAGTAGGAGTACACGAAAGTACACGAGAGGGAGATGTGATTGTGGAGAGGGAAGGGGGTCGAGCACAAGAGGTAAGTAAGGAGCCTAGGTTGTAACAGCAAATCTAGGTAAAGTTCAGAAGTTGTTCTGACACTGTTAATTTGAACTGTACCTTAAGTTTACTTTTTAAACCATCTAACAAAAATTGAATTTGTGTGTTTTATATATTACCATCAGAAATTGGATAATAAATATTTTCTATGGCTTTCAAACTCAATTTATGATTGATATTGGAATAGAGGGCCAATGCATCTAATCTGATAAAGAGAGAATTCTCGTCCCTAACAATTTTTTTAGTCTCCATAATTGAGTGAATTGAATACCTGAAATAAAACAGTAGTTTGTTAATTCCTGTTATGAAAGATCAATATATAGTGAAAGGGAAGTACTGAAAGATCCAATTTTCAATATAATGGGACGCCAAGGTTTTTTTTTCTCATCTTTATGGACTTTAGGAAGATGATAAAAATAGTGCTAAATTTGTTGAAGAATTTAAAAAAAAAAAAAAAAAAGTTTTTTTCTTTTTAATTGATTATTTGACATTTGTAGGTGTCATTAATTAGCCTTATAAATCTAGATGTAACCTAAAGGGTGCACATGTGTGGGGTGCTTGCACGTGTCTTCTTACACTAAATTTCTGACAGTTAATTCAATGGCAGTTAACTAATGTCCATCTCTTCTCTCTTCAAATAGGTATAATATCCAGCTAGCTGTATCTACCTTATAATCTGTTGCATTATCTTTAAAGGTACAGTCAGGTCATTTTTCAGCATGATACTAATATTACCCTTGAATAGTGCCTGGACCGTCCTTTGAAAAACATGTAAAATCATTATTCTACCTTTTGTAGTTTCCATGTTATCACAGTCAGATCCTGCAGAGACCTGCTGCATTAGTCCTGTTCCATTATAAGCAGAGACCATTAGTCCTGTGCTGTATAATCTGTCATGTAATTATGCACACCTTCTCAGCAGCTCTCTCCTCCCTCTTCCCTTTGCTAACAGTGCATTGTCAGGTTTCACTTACAGGTCTGTTCAGTTGATATCACCATGGAGGTAGAGAGCTACTGCAGGTCTGCAGGTTATCTAGACTCCATCTGTTTCTGTAAAGCAGATACCCTGCTGTGCTGTGACATAGAGGAGAGCAGAGAGGAGAATGCAGTCCCCACATTGATCTCCTTTGCTGTGATGTGTCATACATATTCATGCTTGGGGAGTGGACAGCAGAGAACTAATTTGATCATTCACTGTGAGTGAAAGATGGAATGAATCTCTTTATTTGAAGTTTACAGAAAACAAGAGGGGAATATAAATAAAAGAAATACATAGAGTTTAGAGGGAGGAATTAGAAAATGATATCAGTTACATGTGGATTTTTGACATGACAGTTTTCCTTTAAACATTTTGAGAGTATAATATAGTATCTCTGCTTGCTGTTACACGTGATAGCTAAGAATCAAAAATACAGCAGAGCTCTACATCATTTTTTTTTATTATTTGTTTTTACACAACTATGATATCAGTCAGTGGTGAGGGGCACAATAGTCAGTCACAGACGCTGTCACAGAGAGTGGGCATCTGTAATTGGCTGTTGGAGTAACCTAGAAACAGCCCATACATTTTAGCATCTTCCCTGTACACCCCTCACCAGTGAATAATCTGAAAGATATTCTGTGGCCCCGGAAGTACAAGTTCATGGACACGGTGAGTATGAGCTGATGTTTAATCTTCATTTTATTTTTTTACAGCTCCCCGCCGAATGCAAACCCGAATTGTAAGACGGACATCTAAGGGGTCTGTGCCCGAACACTAGGTGTTCAGTGCGGACCCTGAACTTTATAGTTCGGATTCATCAATCCCTATTTGTGATCCATGGTAAACACTGCTAAATGAAAATCCTCTATATAGTGAGGTTTTAGCTTAAGAAACATCATAAGGTTATTTTTAACTTTGTACACTACTCCTTTTATTTTTATAATGATAGGGGCACTATAGTAATAATATATAGTTTTAAAGTTACAAAGAAAAAGTAAAAAATGCATGAATTTCAATAACCTTAGCTGCTCTTTTGCAGTACTGAATTTAATGTTTAAATCTTCAGTAGTTTTATCTCTGCCAAATACATTTAACTAAATCTAAGGCATTTCAAGTAAAATTATTCTTTTTAAATTCTTCTTGTGACATTACTCACTTTAGATACAGTCTGATTAGCCCTAGGAGAAATTGTCTAGTGAATGTCTAATATTAAAGTTGTAACATCAGAAAACATTGTTAAATAGCAAAAGTATCACACTTATTACAGTTTTGACAGTTTTTCATTTCATTTGCCTTGTATCCAAATAATGATAATAATGAATAATTATTCAACAAGTCACAATATTTTAGAAGATTGACATTTATGTTATGACCACACATACCTCAGCATGATCAACTGTACAAAAGTTGCTAAATTAAATTGGCCAAGTAGAGTAAGTTAAAGCGCAAAAGAGGCAAAAAAGAAGTGATGCCAAAATAAAGGAATTAATCCACAGAGTCAACAAAATACTGTCATTAATTGGGCATTGTTGAGTCTCTTAAAAAAATACAGAATATATTTTACAAAAGTCAATATATAAACTAGTACATATGAGCAAATATATTCAAGTGGAATTGAATTCTAATTAAAAACATTTAAAATTTTCATTTGCAGAATATTATAATTCACTTTTGCACAGATTCAACAAAATAGAAAACAGCCGGCTTCCTGTTTTCTAAACTGAAAAGACTATTAGAAAGTTGAAATATATTTTTTAAATAATACTACTACTCAAACCTTCTTCCCTCTGCTCTCCACTCCATCATTCCGTCTGGTCCCCGGTACATTTATTCTTGCCCGCTGCTGAGCACTGCCGTGACACGGTAACCTTATGTACACTTGCACAGAAATGTCTTGAACCTCATCAAAGCCAGACATCCTGGTCTAGTATGGAAAGGCCTGGGGATTCATTGTTAGTGTAAAGTAGATGTGCTGAGGCCTGGGCAGAATACAGTGACAAGAAAAGGGTGAAGTAAGCAGTAGGTTGAGTATAGTGTGTTAGTTTGTTTGTTCTCATCTTAAATTTAAGACCCTAGAGCATAGCAATTCACATTCAATTCAATAATAAAATACATTGACGGATATTAACCTTAATGCAAATCAAATTTTCTGGGAATATCTCCTCGATTTGGGGAATTTGAATTTTGTTAGATCAAGCGAAATCTATTGGAACATATCTGCAGGAAACACTTCTCTAAGCCTTAAAATCCAAATCATAACGAGCAATGTGCTATGCCTTTTTTTAAACGTAATTTTGTAGAAATTTTGTGTATCTCAGTGAATTGGACGTGTATTTGTTCAGGGAAACAGTGCTTTATACTTTTGTAATAAATTATAAGCATTCTCTCACTTTTTTATTTTTTGTGTATGTTTCGGGGAGGAGTAATGTTAATATTTCAATCTCATGCATAATGTTCCTTTTTTCGTATTTGTGTATAGGGAAATACCTCTCAGTCAAGTAGAACCAATCTGGAGGAATTCGATCGTATTATGCCAGTCAAAATATTATTTATAAAGTTTAGGTTCTATTATCTGGCATACACCCAGAACATACAGTGATGGAAATAATTATTTGATCCCTTGCTGATTTTGTAACAGACAGGAAGACATGAACCGTCTATAAGGGTAAGTTAATTTTAACAGTGAGAGATAGAATTTCCAATATAAAATCAAGAAAATCATATTGTCTAAATTATATAAATGCATTTATATTTTGCAGAGAGAAATAAGTATTTGATCCCTATGACAAAGAAGACTTAATACTTGGTGGCAAAACACTTGCTGGCAAGCACGGCGGTCAGAGATTTCTTGTAGTTGATGACGAGGTTTGCGCACATATCAGGAGGAATTTTGGTCCACTCTTCTTTGTAGATCATCTTTAAATCATTATAATTTTGAGGCTGTTGCTTAGCAACTCAGAGCTTCAGCTCCCTCCATAAGTTTTTTTATGGAATTAAGGTCTGGATACTGGCTAGGCCACTCCATGACTTTAATGTGCTTCTTTTTGAGCTCTTTTGTTGCCTTGGCTGTATATTTTGGGTCGTCATTCTGGAAGAGTCAGCCATGACCCATTTTTAATGTCCTGTGGACGGAAGGAGATTGTCACTCAGGATCTTATGGTACATGGCTCCATCCATTGTCCCATGGATGGGATGAAGTATTACTGTGCTCTTAGCAGAAAAACATGCCCAAAACATAATTTTTCAACCACTGTGCTTGACTGTGGGTACGATGTTCTTTGATTCATAGGCAAGAATTCTAAGTTGAAAAACTGATGGTTTTAACAGATCCATAGGCTCCCATGCAAAAAACACAGTGTCAAAGTGTACTGCTAAAAAACTCTATGCATTTTTTTTACTGCACCCAAAAACGCTGCTTGCAGCATTTTTTGGTGCAGTAAAAAAAATGCATAGCGTTTTTTAACATGAGGCCCTGTGGGAAATGCATCCGTTAACGCACGGTACATATAGGTACCATGCGTTAACGCATAGCGTTAATGAATAGTGTTTTTGGGATGCAATCATGAAACGCAATCCAAAAACAGAATCAAGTTTGGAGAAGGCAGAAAAACGGACTGCCAAGTGTGACCCTACTCCTAGAAAGCTCTTTGGTCTTGCTCATATTGTAGAGTTTAGAGTCTGACTGATTGAGTGTGTGGACTGGAGTCTTTTATACAGGTGATGTGGTACTCAAAAACCAGGTTGGTGCTGTCTCTCTGGGGTGTCAAGGTAGTCGTGAACCGGTCCCGTGGCCTGGGATCAGTCCAAAAAGGAAGGGGTTATTTACAGGGGATTTGTCGTGATGCCACTCGGGGTATGTGGTTAGTAGAACCACCACTGCCATATTCCTGCTGGGTACGGTGACTTGGGGCAGCCTAGATAGTAAGCCCTACTCCGGTGGGGCTAAGGGTCCCCACGGCAGGAGTAGTGTGATGGATGGGCCTGGTGAGGGATTGTGCTTGGTGTAGTGCTCTTACTTCAAAGCTGCAGCTCTCCAACCAATGTGCAGGGATGACAGTCTGTGGCTCCTCAGGCGGGACTTTACTACAACGCTGGAAGCAAACAGTCTCAGGCAGGGATTAGCTTACTGGGTACTTGATCTTTCCACAGCAGTTTACACAGTTACAGTTCTTTATTCACACTTAAACACTTCAGCACTGCTCCAGGTTACTAGACTGCAGCTCAGGTGGCTCCTCCGGTCAGCTAAGATGTGTTGGGCTGCCAGGCCCTTGTCCTCCCACCTTCTCAGCTGTGGGGTGTCTTTCAGTCTCTCTCCTTCTCGTTACCTCCAGGCAATGGAGTGGGCTTTCTCTCCTAGGGTCTGTGCTTCTCAGGATTTTACGTCTCTAGGGAACCCAAAACCTCCTGGAAAGACTCTCTCACTACTTCTCCAACCATCTTCTCTCTCAGTGTTCTCTCTCCAACTGCTCAACTCCTGGTGTTACTCCACACACTTGTCAGTGCTCACCTACACTCCACCCACTTCTCTTAACACCTTCAACCCCTTGCCCAACCTAGAGTACTAGGAGTAGGTCCAGTGTGTGCATCTGTGCGAGTGTTTTGTCAACCGTCATGCCTTACCTGGCTGCACTTCCCTTTGTAACCACCTGGTCGCATGGGCCAATTTACGACAGCTGTGTTTAATGCAGGTAACGTGTTGATTATTAGCGTCTAGCTGGTGGTATGTAGGAGCTAGAAATCCCAAGGGTTGGTAGGGATCAAATACTTATTTCTCTCTGCAAAATGAAAATAACTTTGTATAATTTAGACAATGTGATTTTCTGGATTTTATTTTTGATATTCTCTCATTGTCAAAATTAACCTACCCTTAAAATTATAGACTTTTCATGTCTTTTTTATCAGTGGGCAAACTCACAAAATCAGCAAGGGATCAAATAATTTTTTCCTTCACTGTATATGCAAAACTGTTTCCATTTTTTTTTATATGAGAGCTTAGAAAATTGTAGTGTGAGCGATAATGGTTACCTCTCCATTAACAGCAGTGTGAGATAGGTGAAGGCCATGGGCATATCTATATAGAAATGAGGGAGGTAATTGTGGATTAAGAATGCCTCACATTAGCCTTCATCAAATGTTTGTTAAAGGCTCCTCATTTACTGTAAAGTATTATCACTGTCTTTCTGTATGTACTGTATGAGGCAATTTTTAAACCCTCACAGAAAAACTGACCGGTGTCCATAATGGGAAACCTTCAAATCTGAGTATTAAACAGGTCTTTAATTTATCCATATTTTTTGGACTATAACAATACATTCACATTGTGTTTTTTTCTTTATTTTGTGCTGCGTTTTTGTGGTATTCTGCTGGAAAACTGGATGCGTTTTTTTTTGCGTGGTTAAAAAAACCCATCAGTTTTTTATGCGTTTTTTGAACTGTTTTTGACTGCTGTATTTTTTTCCCCATTTTGAAGGGCTGCTATGGGAAAAATGAAGGAGAAAAATGCAACAGAAATTGACATGTCATTTTCCAGAACGGCGCTCTCCTAAAGTGATAAAACATCACTTTAAGGCTATATTGATACTGTGCTTTTTTCTCTTCTGTTCTGCTGCTATTTTAGCTGAAAAACAGGAGCTGTGAAAAAAATGCACCCAAAAAAACATATCCGTTAACGGATTAATTTTTTGATCTGTTTTTTGATCTGTTTTTGAGTGCTACATTTTTTCTCTCATTGCCTAGGGTCATACTTGAGCCCTGGATCCATTAAAAGCATCAGTTTTTCAACTTAGAATTCTTGAAAAACTGACAGTTTTAACGTATCCATAGACTCCCATGCAAGAAACACAGTTCCAAAAAACTGTTAAAAAACGCTATGCGTTTTTTTACTGCACCCAAAAATGCTGCTAGCAGCGTTTTTGGGTGCTGTAGCAAAAACACATGCATTTTTTTAACATGGGGCCCTATGGGAAATGCATACGTTAACGCAGGGTACATATAAGTACTATGCATTAACGCATAGCGTTTTTGGGATGCAATCATGACAATCTACAAAAACGGAATCCGGATTGGAAAAGGCAGAAAAACGGACTGCCAAGGGTGACCCTAGCCATTTTCAAGGTCTCCTATGGAAAAAACGCTAGAGAAGAACACAGAAAAAATAGACATGTCCTTTTGAAAAACAGAGCTCTCTTAAAATGAAAAATAAGATAGCTTTAGACGAGCACAGCCTGAATGGCAAAAATGAAAACCCATAAACTTTGCTAAGGTGTCATTTAAGTGATCCATTTTTTGCAGTGCACTGCAAAAAAAAACAGATCAAAAAATGGATCAATAAATGCACAGTGTGAATGTAGCCTAAGGCTAGGGCCACACTTATGTTATTTATGTTTGGCGGATGCAGTAACTGCAGAGGCAAGCCTGCAGTAAAGGACAGCCATAACGTCTGGTGCTTAGAGCTAACGTTGCTCCACAGTAACCCAATGTTTACCATGGATGTAGCCACACAGGAAGCATCAGGAACTGCACTTTAGCAGACCACACAGGAAAATGTTGACGATGTTTACCTGTGTGCTCTGCTAAAGCGCAGTCATGGGAATTCCTGTGTGACTGCATCCATGGTAAACATCGGGTTACTATGGAGCAGCATTAGCTCTAAGCACCGGAATCTAACGCTGTCCATTACGGCAGACTTGCCTCTGCAGTTACTGCATCTGCAAAAACTACTAGAAAAAAGCAGCATTAAAAAAATTACCATCATTGCCAAAAGCAAAATCAAAATGCACTCTCAGGAAGCAGTCAGAGCCCAATTGTGAAGCAAGCCCAGCTGCAGGCTAATAAACCATCTCTACCAGCTATGTGTGGGAGGCAGATTGCCATGCATACACTGGGCCTGCTTAAGGCACCATTCACACTGATACACATGATGCAGAGTGTCTGAAAGCGACCCAACCGCTCAGCTGCTTATCATTGGGCCACACAGTACGATACCTCTGCACCACTAGATGAATGGAGCCCCTAGGGGCCCAACTGCACCCTGAATAGATAAAAAGAAGTGCAAAAAGTCTCTTATATGATGAATAAAAAACTTTTACAAATGGGATTTTGGTTCATGCAATGTCCAAGACATTTAAGCTGATGACCCACGACAAGAGATCCCATGCTCATCAGTCCTAATAAAAACTTGTGCAAAAACTACTAGAAAAAAGCAGCATTAAAAAACTTACCATCATTGCCAAAAGCAAAATCAAAATGCACTCTCAGGAAGCAGTCAGAGCCCAATTGTAAAGCAAGCCCAGCTGCAGGCTAATAAACCACCTCTACCAGCTATATGTGGAAGGCAGATTGCCATGCATACACTGGGCCTGCTTAAGGCACCATTCACACTGATACACATGATGCAGAGTGTCTGAAAGCGACCCAACCGCTCCGCTGTTTAGCATTGGGCCACACAGTACGATACCTCTGCACCACTAGATGAATGGCGCCCCTAGGGGCCCAACTGCACCCTGGATAGATAAAAAGAAGTGCAAAAAGTCTCTTATATGATGAATAAAAAACTTTTACAAATGGGATTTTGGTTCATGCAATGTCCAAGAGATTTAAGCTGATGACCCACGACAAGAGATCCCATGCTCATCAGTCCTAACAAAAACTTGTGCAAAAACTACTAGAAAAAAGCAGCATTAAAAATCTTACCATCATTGCCAAAAGCAGAATCAAAATGCACTCTCAGGAAGCAGTCAGAGCCCAATTGTGAAGCAAGCCCAGCTGCAGGCTAATAAACCACCTCTACCAGCTATGTGTGGAAGGCAGATTGTCATGCATACACTGGGCCTGCTTAAGGCACCATTCACACTGATACACATGATGCAGAGTGTCTGAAAGCGACTCAACCGCTCCGCTGCTTAGCATTGGGCCACACAGTACGATACCTCTGCACCACTAGATGAATGGCGCCCCTAGGGGCCCAACTGCACCCTGGATAGATAAAAAGTGCAAAAAGTCTCTTATATGATGAATAAAAAACTTTTACAAATGGGACTTTGGTTCATGCAATGGCCAAGACATTTAAGCTGATGACCCACGACAAGGGATCCCATGCTCATCAGTCCTAACAAAAACTTGTGCAAAAACTACTAGAAAAAAGCAGCATTAAAAAACTTACCATCATTGCCAAAAGCAGAATCAAAATGCACTCTCAGGAAGCAGTCAGAGCCCAAATGTGAAGCAAGCCCAGCTGCAGGCTAATAAACCACCTCTACCAGCTATGTGTGGGAGGCAGATTGCTATGCATACACTGGGCCTGCTTAAGGCACCATTCACACTGATACACATGATGCAGAGTGTCTGAAAGCGACCCAACCGCTCCGCTGCTTAGCATTGGGCACACAGTACGATACCTCTGCAGTTACTGCATCTGCCAAACGTAAGTGTCATGGTAAGTGTGGCCATAGCCTAAAGGTACCATCACACGCCGCTGCAATCTCGCATGGAAATCTGAAAGGTGATATGTCGCCCTGGTGCAATCAGCGTGAAATTGAATCACGGTTGTGGCGTTTGATTGGGCGATTTCACAGTAATAAATCGCCCATCGGCCGTCACATGATTCCTGAACAGTGCTCAGTAATCAGGCGCAATCGTTAAGGTGATATTTCTGTGTTGTGGCGTGTGACAGGGCGATAGTGATGGAAAGAGCGTTGTCTATGATTTCCCGTAGGCGTGCCTCAGCGTACTGTAGTCTGCGTCCTGTCTGAGATGATTGGTCTGGGCTACTGTGTTGCCATCGGCTTTCAGTTGACACCGCACCATATTTGAAGAGCTGTCCTTTCAGCACCACACACATCTTCAGCTACACAACCGTCTGCAAACTCAGTGCAATTACGCGCACCATTGAATAGCGCAATGACAGTGCCACACTTGACAGCTCAGATGTTGGCCTATTCATCGTAGATGGGTGCCATGGGCCATGCAGTACAATCCCCCTATGTGTGTGATTTTGGTGACGCTGCTGGGTACATTATACTGCTCCCACTCCGCGGAGGTCTAACTTGTTAGCACCCTCAACCGTGTTTGGCAGCACCAGTGTGCATGGTGATGTCAACAAGTTCTGCTACTGCCTGCCATGTGCCTGCTCCTCCTCTGCACATAGTAGAAGAGTTATGGCGGTCGCACAGTGTGCTGCTACATGGGGTGTGGCAGAACTCATCATCTTGATAGATCTGTGTGACCGGTATGACTACTTGTGCCACCAGCATCACCGTCACCCACGGCTGCGCAAGCAGCACATCCTGCACCAAATCCAGCGGGCGCTGCTCCAGAAAGTGGGTGTGGAGAGGACCTGCAAGAAGATTCAAAAGAAGTTGGCGAACCTCAATCACAAGTCCCCCGTACAGATTGTGGAGATTCATGCTCAGATTGCCAGGCTGCGTGGTGAGTATATGGCAATGCCAAACACCCAAATGCCAATCATCCTACTCCAAACACTACCCAACCATCATGTGGTATTGTGCCATGGCACATAGTGTGACATAAACCACCATGTGGATCTGTCACCAATGTGCATTTGAATGTTGGTCACACTGCAACATGAAGGTGCAGAATACACTCATGTTTTGCTAATACTGACGCTATAGTGGTCCTTGACCTGTGTGTGGCCAAACATAGGTGTGTAATGACAGCAAAGTTGACCACAACATATTAATGCTATTTGAAGGGCCACATCATACCTGGCACCACATATGTGCGCACTCTGACACATAGCATTTCACAAGACATTGATCACAATCTGGAAAAGTGACTGCAAGCTGACTGCTATGTGTTTGGCCTCATGGTGGCACCACCAGATGCTTACTGTCTCCTCTTGTGTTTGGTGTAAAAATCCATCCCCTGCTAATCACAGGGTGTTTTACATTCCAAAAATGTGCTCACTGGTGTTGTGGACATGTCCAAAAACAGACTGGACCCTAACCATAGGGTCTCTCAAGACCCAAACCTTTTGGGCTAGGCTTCACACCCTAATGACATTGATACACACACAGTACGTGTTTGCCCTATGTTGTGTTCCTTTTGTAAAATCCGTGTCTTGTCAATTTTGATATTACAGATGAGGAGGACTCCCCGTCTGAGGAGGGCCGATGGTCCCCGATACCACCTGTGACCCCCTCTCATCTTCCCAGGAGGGCCCAGGAAGTCCCACACCCCCGGGATCCCCCCTCACCTTACCTGGAGGGCCCAGGAAGTCCTGCACCTTCCGGGACCCCCTTCACCTTCCCTGGAGGCCCCAGGAAGTCCCGCACCCCCCGGGACCCTCGCTCACATTCCATGGAGGGACCAGAAAGACCCGTACCACCCGGAACCCTACCCTCACCTTGCCTAGAGGGACAAGGAAGCCCAGTCCTGTTGCTCCCTAACTCCAGCCCAGGTTCAACCCCCCCAAGCACCTCCAGCTCTCGGGCCCCACACATTGACATGGAGCCTGCTGGATTTGGAATTGGTGGTAAGTGTTGACAATGGGCTCCAAGCTTTGCAATATACATGTTGGTGTGTGTCCTTGACATCAGTATGTGAGTCATGATAGTTTTTTTTTCCTTTCTTTGTCAAGGGGCAAGAGCTCGCGCTGCAGGATGGGCAGTCAGCGCATCACCATTGCCTGAAGATGGAATCTGGGATGGGGATATGCCACGTAAGTGAAATCTTGACCAATGACGTCACCCACCCACCCACACCTACACATGTCACTGACTGATGTCCTTTTTTTCCCATACAGGTGTACCAACTATTGAGGAGCTGCTGCAGGTTCACAGGGAGGCACAGCAGCATATGGAGCAGGCCCACCGAGAAGGGCAGCACCATCTTGCCCGGTTGGGTGTCATGATCCACTCCCTCCAGGCAGCCCAGTCCGCCATTGCCCCTACTCCACCATATCCGCCCCAATAATGTGGCCAATGGCCCTTGTTTCACGTTGTTCATGTTGGACCTTTTATTTGTTTATCTGTTGCCATGTTGGCACCTTTCTTTTTTAGGCCGCGTTTGTCTCTTTTCTTATAGTATCCCACATTGGGAAAAGTTGGTAGTATGGTTTGCCTACTACTAATCTGAAAAAGAACATCTTTAAAAAAAAACAAAAAACACAATAAATATGCTTGAAAACCAAAATACTGTGTGATCCCTTGTCTCAATACACACAGGGATACCTTTGGGAGGTCAAATTGTCAAACACAACACATGGCTAAAGACTTTGCCTAGGTGTGCAGTGTGACATGATAAAGACCTGACCATACTGTACCATTTCAACACGGATGAAGCCCTATTTTACATCAATGTCTTCAATATCACACCCACATTAACAAACACACAGACACAAACATACTCGCCAATGTCGGCCAGAGAAGACTCGTAATCTCTCTATATTCACATATCTCACCTAGGGATAGGCTCCTGTCTACTACAATGGCCCAACTATGTTATTGTGGACATGAGGCCTCTCCTTCTGCCACAGAAACATCACCATTACACCCACAACACACTACACACACAACCATACTACTGAACCTGACACATATGTGGACGTAGGTATTGGAAATCAAAGTATGGTTTATTACACCAAAAAAAAACCAAAAAAATCACTTGGTTTGAGTGATGCAAATGACAACAAAAGTCCATCACGCAATATAGTGCATTGCCTAGTAGCGTCTTGGTTCTTCGTCCTCTGCTGGATCAGACAATGGCTCCTCCCCCTCAAGCCCATACTCCCACACATTGGGGCTCTTCTGTGTTCGTGGGGGACGTGGGGATCCTGATTTTGGCGACCTCTAGCCATGGGCTGTTGGGACGCAGGGGGCACTGGGGGTGTCTTCTTGGGGATGGCAATATAACCACTCCATCTCAGTGCTTCATCAACGCCTGCTTCCAGGACCCGAATGATGGCCCTCTTGGCAATGGCACGTTTTTCTGGCTCCATGCGACACACCCACTCACTGGCCATGTGCCAGATTGAAGTGGCGAGGGTCCTCTCTCAGTCCAATAGGACACGTTTTGCCCAGGTACCCAGCTCAGTGTTGGGTGGGGTTGGTGTTCTCGCCTTTTTATTCCTGAGCTGGGCCCTGGGCATGGCCCCCCACCACTGGGATCAGGCACCTGCTCCACCAAAGATGTTGAGAGTGGATCCTGGCCAACGTGTGGGTCCTCTGCCATGGAGCCAGACTCCCAAGGGACCTGTAAATCAAACATAGAAAAAACAAAAATTAACAAGAGTAGCAATGTACTGACATCAATTACCACAACCAACCACCCAGCACCAGACGGCGCATATCTGTGCATGCCAAACACCCACATCAACAGTAGCAGGGTTGAAAACAGAGATGAAGAAAGAAGTAGACCAGTGCTCTGTACCCACCTGAGGCTCCAAATTGATATGCCAAATACCCCAACATAACACAGCACTATCTGTGCCAACAGCCATGAGCCAACACACAGCAGAAGACACAGAAGAATGGTGAAAGTACAACACGATTGTGCCTTCGACATGTCCACGAACCCACACATCAGTGCAACCAACAAAGTGTGGTCAAAGGTAGCAAACAACAATTACGCACCTCCTGTGATGGGGCAGGCTCTTGGGGACCGTATTCACACACATGGAGAATGCAATGGTGTTTGTGGGTGATGTAAGTACACCAGTACACACGTAAACATGTGTGCACACACATAGATCAGCCATGGCAGCTCTGCCATGGCGTGGACCAATGCAGGCCCATATGTCCATAGTGTTATTTGTATCTTACCGCCATCACCTACAAATGCACACCTAGCCATTCTTAGTGTAATCCACTGTACTGCACAAGACCGCTCCTGTGTGAAATTTTGGCGTCTCGAAAGTGTGTTGCAGGAGCCACAATTGACGACACGAGCGTGTATTTGTGACAAACTCCGATAGTTAATGACGTCATATATTAGCCAGCCTTCCAGAGCAGGCTGACCAATCGTAACGTTGTTGCGTTGTCTAATGAGCGTGTATGGGGCACAGTGTAAACCACTGTGGCACGCCTATCTCCTCGCCGCGCTGAACATATACGCCCACATTGCCTTTGAGATTGAGGCGTGTTAAGCGGTGATGGAATGAGGCAAGATTGGTTCCGCTGTAGGTGAGGCGATTTCTGGAGCAACACATCACCTTAGCTTCAGGGTGAAATTGTGGCGTGTGATGCCACCATCGGCGATCTGAGGCAACCACGAAAAACATGAGCGCGCACATTAGATCGCCTCACATCGCCAGCCGAGATTGCGGTGTGTGACAATACCTTTAGATGCACTTTTTTCCCAAAACATTTTTGGGGATGGTGGGTGGTGCATCTTTTAGTCTGGATATACAGGGGCTGTACGGCTGTGCTGGGGGAGCAGCAACTCTGGAGCTGGCTGGAGGAGGCTGGCACAGGCTGTAGAGGCAGCCTGTGGTCACGTAGGCCCACTCATTATGCTCATGTCATAGGCACTGCATCCCACTGTCCATCACCTCTCAGAGCTGAGAGGTGGGCAGGAAGACCGGCGCATATGACATTATCCTAATGAGCAGGCCCACAAGATCTGCAGCTTCATCTTCAGCCCTGTTTAATATTCACTGTTTCCATACATTATTATTGGCATGGGGAACATTGAATGTGACTGACAATAATCACCTCTCTCCATAGCACCCTGCAGCCCATGTCATCCATCTGTCTTCTTGTGCCAACATCCAGTCATGTGAGTGGCACAGCATAGTAATGTCATAACTGGGCATACTGCTCACATGACTGGATGCCAGTACAAGCAGATGGATGAATGGATTGCACAGGTTGAAGAGCAATGGAGAGAGGTTAGTAGGATTGTTTACTATTTTTTAACTGCACCAGCATGGGGGCATTAACCAGGATGGGGGCTATAACCTGGATATGGGGGTCATGATCAGGATGGGGAGGCCATAACCAGTATGTGGGGGCCATAACTAGGATGTGGGGACCATAGCCAGTATGGGGAGGCCATAAACAAGTTGGAAGCCATAACCAGGATGGTGTCTATAACCAGGATGGAGGCCATAATAAGGATGGGGCCATATCCAGGATGGAGGATTATATACTGGATGGGGGCCATATCCAGGATGGGTGATTATAACCATGAATAGGGGCATATCTGGGATGGAGGATTATATCATGGAAGGGGAACATATCCAGGATTGGGGATTATATACAGGATGGGTGCCCATATCCAGGATGGAGGATTATATAGAGGATGGGGGCCACATCCAGGATGGGGGATCATAACACGAGAATGGGGGACATATATTACCTGGAAGGGGCACAGGATGGGGACAATACCCCCATAACGTGTCAGCAGCAGATGTTCCCACATTAACAGGTAATTATAACCACATTATTTGTTTAATTTCTTTTTCTTTACTTTCCTCCTCTAATATCTGGGTGCGGTTTACGATCTAGTCCATTTTATTGTCTGAAAAATACAGTACTCATCATGATAAACTAATGTTGATTACTGGCCCTAAAACCTGACATATGGACTGATTTATTTTCTAAATGATTTTGTGAAGGAGTATTCCCATTTTGTAGATGTATGGCATACTCACAGAATATATTATAGCTGTATACTACATGCCACCAAAATTGTTGCATCAATCTTGAAAGGGTCCTTGATGAGTGCCTTCATCAGAGAAGAGGTGCTTGGAGTTACTATTAATTTTTAAGGGAATTTTACCATTGCAGAGATATGCAACTGAGCTCTTTTCTTGAGATAGTTAAGTGCCCCAGCAATAAAATCCACATCTACTATAGAATAATGGCACAGCCCTAGGATATGTTAATAAATGAGCAAGATGGAAATACCTATTTTAGTTTTGATACTTATTTTTGTGGTCTGAACAAATTTTGCTGTCCATTGTTTTCATTAATTTGGAATCATGATAAAATAATAAATTGGTGTCTGAATAAATGTACCTAAACTTTATAATAAAGTTAACTAATGTGTACTGTATAATACAAAAAAAAACTTGACAAAGTGAATGTCTATTCCCAAATGTTCTTAAACTTCCTAAGTAGTAAACAAATAGATAATTAAAAAAGACTGTTTAAAGCCTCTGAAGAATAAAACTAAATGGGTTGATGGAAAGCGATATACAGGAATCTGACCTCTTCATTGAATTCTTTATAGCAGTGTTCACAATTCTAGAAAAATGCCACAGCATGCAGTTAGTAATTGACCAAACAATTAGACAATACTTGCCTTTCTCAGGGAATCTTTATGTATAGCATATATATTGACTTAAGCTGTATTGCAGTTCTCTACATGCCTGAAGGAAGAAATTACAGCTAACAGAAACAAGGCAAAATTTACCCAGATCTCTTTGTTCAAGGCACCAGCAGGTATTCCAAATACTGGATAACCATTAAGTCACTTTATGGCACATTTACGAAAGATATCATAATTAAGCTTGCTTCTTCCTTTCTCTTCCCTTACAACTAGTGAGTTGATGACACTCTGAGAAGTATTTTTTATAACTAGCATTTCATAAACTACCGTATATACTCGTGTATAAGCCGACCTGTGTATAAGCTGATCCCCCTACTTTTGCCCCCAAAAACTGGGAAAACCTATTGACTCGCATATAAGCCTAGGGTGGACAATGCAGCAGCTACCGGTACTGAAAAATTTTAAAAATGAAAATAGATACGAATAAAATGTTGAACTTGTATTTTAAATAGAAACAGTAAACTACCAATGCAGCAGACCACCGTCCTGTTATAAA
Organism: Allobates femoralis; assembly: GCA_033576535.1. NCBI lineage: Eukaryota > Metazoa > Chordata > Amphibia > Anura > Aromobatidae > Allobates > Allobates femoralis. Next base: position 551,895,117 of record JARQOC010000002.1, on the reverse strand, counting down.
TCCCCCTATCACTGGTATATAGCCCACCATCCCTGTATATAGCAGCCATCACTGGTATATAGTGGCCATAACTAGTATACAGTTGCCGCCATCACTGATATACAGTCCCCAGCAGTGGTATACAGGCCCCTCATCAGTGGTATACAGGCCCCTCATCATTGATACACAGTCCCCAGCAGTGGTATACAGGCCCCTCATCAGTGGTATAGAGGCCCCTCATCAGTGGTATACAGCCCCCAGGACGGGTATACAGGCCCAGCAGTGGTATACAGACCCAGCAGTGGTATACAGACCCAGCAGTGGTATACAGGCCGCTCGGCAGTGCTATACAGCCCCAGCAGTGGTATACAGTCCCAGCAGTGGTATACAGTCCCAGCAGTGGTATACAGGCCCCTCGGCAGTGCTATACAGCCCCAGCAGTGGTATACAGCCCCAGCAGGGGTATACAGGCCCAGCAGTGTTATACAGCTCTCCTGCTGTCTCACTGCCCCATGTATACAGAGGCCCCCCATGTATACAGAGCCACCCCCCATGTATACAGAGGCCCCCCATGTATAAAGAGGCCCCCCCATGTATACAGAGGCGCCCCCCCTATGTAAACAGAGGCCCCCCCCCAGCAGTGATCCATCTCACCCCTCGGTCTCCAGGCACCCGGGTACTCCAGCTGCTGCATTGATCGCATTCAAACAGGAAGAGCGGGGAGGACGCCGGTATTAGAAGCCGCGGGGCACGCAGACGCAGCAGCTGGAGGACCCGGGTGCCTGGAGACCGAGGGGCGAGATGGATCACTGCTGGGGGGCCTCTGTATATATAGGGGGGCGGGGGAGGCTATACTGTACAGGGGAGCAGCAATGTACTATGCGCTGCTCCCCATGTATAATTAATGAGCGGCACCACATGACGTGGCGCTCATTCTGCAGCCTCCCCCCCTCCTCCTCCTGCCTCCTGTAGTGCCCGGACACAGCCCCCACCACACCAAACTGTATATGACTCGTGTATAAGCCGAGGGGGGACTTTTCAGCCCAATGTTTGGGCTGAAAAAGTCGGCTTATACACGAGTATATATGGTAATCTTAAAAGAGTTATTCGGGCATACTAAATATTAAAATATTGCAAAGCTTCTGAGTAAGGGTGAAGGCACACTAGCATGCCTGTAAATCGGAGCATTTTTGATGCATGACAGTCATGTAAGTGCGTTCCGTATGGTCGTGTAAGAGTGGTGTGCGTTCAATGAGTGTTGTGTGACTGTGGTGTGAGTGCGGTCTAGATATTATAGGTAGATCGTGCTTACCATTCTCCCGCTACTACTTCTGGAGCCGCCTTCAATGCAATGTCAGACAAACAGCCAATCACAGATGCCAACAATCTGTGAGAGCCTCTGTGATTGGCTGTTGTAGTCAGACTGAATTTCCTCAATCTGGACAGTGATTCTGCTTGGTTGCCATACATATTAGTGTATGGCAACCAACCTGCCGTTATGTTATAGGGTGGTAAATAAATAAATAAATAATTTTATAAATGCATGGGGTTTCACAGCATTTTTAAGTCCAGCCCGAGGAAAGCAGACAGTTGCGGGCTGCCACCCTAAGCTGCCTAATTTTACCTTTGCTGGAAAAAAAATGGATGGGCTCCGACCTATTTAATTGCCAACCAAGATAAAACTAGACAGATATGGGTTGCTGTTCTCAGCGTAGTGAAGGCCCATTGTTTTAGGGCCCCCCCAGGCTAAAGAATAGCAGCCCGCAGCTGCCCCTGAAAATGGCGCACTCATAAGAAGTGCCATTTCAAGTCGCTTTACGAGGCTTTTCAAGCAGCCCTGGCGGCGGGTGGAATGCTGGGTAATAAGGGGTTAATACAAAAACTACTCGAAAAAGGCAGCATCAGAAAAGATTACCATCAATGCCGAAATCAAAAACCAACACGGCACTTGCAGGATGCAGTCAGACCCCACTATGTGAAGCAAGCACCAGGTGCAGGCTGATAAAAATCACCTCTACCTGCAGAGTGTCTGAAAGCTACCCACTGGCTCTGACATCTAACCAATGGGCCGCCCAGTACGATGCTTCTGTATTACTAGTTGAACGGCGCCCCATGGGGCCCAGTTGCACCCCGAAAATGATAAAAAAGTGCAAAAAAGTTTTTTATGTGATAAACAAAAAACTTTTTAGATGGGGTATTGGTTCATGCATTGGCCAAGACACTTAAGCTCATGATCCACGTCACAGATCCCCATGCTCATGAGTCGTAACAAAATATATACAAAACTACTCAAAAAAGGCAGCATCAGAAAAACTTACCATCAATGCCAAAATCAAAAACCAACACTGCACTTGCAGGATGCAGTCAGACCCCACTATGTGAAGCAATCACCAGGTGCAGGCTGATAAAAATCACCTATACCTACAACAAAACGTGAGAAGTGACCTGCCATGCACATAATGAGCTTGCTTAGGACACCTTTCACACGAATACAAATGATGCAGAGTGTCTGAAAGCTACCCACTGGCTCTACCACCTAACCAATGGGCCGCCTAGTATGATGCTTCTGCACCACTAGATGAACGCGCCCCATGGGGCCCATGGGCTACCGGTATGACGTGATTTTAGCCCCGCCCCTTTCATTACACGGCCAAGCTCTCAGCACTGAAGCAAGCCCAGAGGGGGCGTGCATAATTAATAAGCGGCCGGAGGGAGCAGCAGACAGCCCCGCCTATGGCTACTTACAGAAACTGGCACAACACGTAAATATAACCTGGATTCTCTACTTTAATACATAGTTTTATTCAGCAAAAGGGATAGCTAGAAAAGATAAGAGGGTAAGAGGGGTGCAGGGACAGGTCTATAGATACGGGGGGATCAGTTTGGGGGTCATGCGAGTAGCTCTGAGGAGCCCGACACTTTTGAACATTACAGATTAAAGCAGGATAAGCCCACCTGAGTGGGTGTAAGGTCTCTAGGGGGACTAGGCCCCCCCTAGAGACATTAATCAATCATTTATTTATTAAAGACAATATTTGAGAGGCAGAAATGCGGGGCACCGAACATTCAAGATCCAAAGTAGCGGCACCAGCAGTGTCAACTGCAGTAGGGCTGAGGGTGCACAGTCTTATAACAGCCTGAGAGGTATAATCACAGTGAAGAAAGAGGCACTCACCCAGTGATAGTTGTTCCTAATGGATGACTTTAATCAGCATTGAGGTACAGGGTGCTGGGGAGGGGGTGTCGGAGGTGCAGACGACGCCACCGTTTCGGATCAACTGATCCTTCGGCTGGTCTTGGCTCCAGACTTGTGCCTGAGGAAAAGTCTTTGTGACTTGAAATGTTGCATGTTTTTGTGCCTGTCCTAATAAAGAAAGTTCTTATCACATTGAGAACTTGCAGTGCTGCAAGTCTTTCTCCAGACCCGGATTTATCTATCTATCTATCTATCTATCTATCTATCTATCTATCTGTCTATCTGTCTATTCTAACAGTGTGCTGTCTGTGTGCATTATTTTCTCGCACCCATAGACTTTCATAGCCTCTCGTACATTAAACTCGCATTCAATCGCAGCATGTTGCGATTTGACTCGCATTTGACTCGCAATGCGAGTTCAGCAGAGGAGAAAAGTAACAATCTGACCTGACAGATTGCTTAACATTGGTCCGAGTGCAAAGCGAGTTTTTAACGCATTGAACTCGCACGAGTTTGACGCCAGTGTGTGTTCACCCTAATAAAGAAACCTCATAATTTAGTTGCTGATAAAAAAGGGTGTCTTGTACCTAAGCTTTCTGATATTGCAGCTGCTCACTTCCTGTTACAGTCTATTCATAGCTCAGAATACAGAGATTTCATGCTTTTGCTTTTAGCAAAGCATAACTCGTCAGCAAGGGAGTAGCGACCATGGTCACAACTATCCCATGTTGGAGGAAGACCCACTACCTACTGCCTACTTTAATTGGATGTGTATTTGATGAAACACATTCAGTTGAAGTTAATTGTGCCGCAGATCCCCATTACTCCCTGCACTGCAATGCATGCTGTCAGCGAATTTTAGGCCAGTGTGGAGAAGAAGAAAGAGAGTGCACATGAATAACGCCTGGTGGTCTAGAGGGTATTGCCTGTAATGGTGGGGGGATTAGCCCCTCATCTGCCATTGTTGTGTACCCCTGCACAACACTAGAGTAAAACTCAGCTGTGAGAATGGTCGCTCTGAGTCCACTCCTCGCCTGCTTCCTGGTCTGGATCATGTGGGAGGTCTCCGGTAATGTGACCGCCATGTCACCGTGACGTCACTGCAGATCCTTCAGCAAGCCAGTGCAATGTCTCTCACCTCTAGCAGCTCCAGCCACATACCCTGGAGGGGGATTTAACAGTATTTAAAGAAAATTAATGTAGCCAGATGGGAGCGCTTGTAGGTGTAAGACAATGGAGAGTATATTAAGTGGTTGAACACTTCATTTTATTAAAATAACATACCACCACACATTTCTACAGCAGACCGCTATCTTCCTCAGGTGGGTTTACAGGGGAATAGTGGCTATGACATTATATAGAATTATCTACTAATTAGACCAGGAACAACTGGTGATGTCAATTAACCCTTCATTCTACCTATGGTCTGCTAAGCAAGGTGCTATAGAGACATAATAAAACAGGATAAAAACCATGACACTATATAAATATATAAAAAATTATGTAAAGAGTAGGCAGTGGGTAGGGGGTCTTCCCTTTGACCATGCTAGCTACTCCCCTGCTGATGAGTTATGTATCCATCAATATAGACATATGATGGCTTGTTTTTTGTGGGACAAGTTGTACTTTTAGATGTAATCATTTATTTTACCATATAGTGTACAGGGAAATGGGAGAAAAAATTCAAAGTGCAGTGAAGTTGCAAAAAAAAGTGCATTTATACTTTTTTGGGAGTTTTTTTTAATTGCCATGTTTATTATATGGTAAAACTGCCATGACGTTGTTACACCTCAGGTCAGTATGAGCTTGTAGATACTAAACATGTATACTTTTACTGGTATCCAAGTGGTGAAAAAAAATTTAGAGGTTTGAAAAAAAATTATTTTTTGCATCCTGAGCTGATGTTTCTAATGAAACCATTTTTGGGTGGATACGCTGTTTTGATCGCCCGTTATTGCATTTTATATCAATGTAACATTGATTAAAAAAACATAATTTTGGCGTTTGGACCTTTTTTTCCATTACGCAGTTTACGGCTCTCATAAATTAATTTAATACATTGACAGATCGAGCGTTTATGAATGCGGCGATACCAAATATGCATTTTTTTTATTTTTTTTAATTCTCTTATTTTGAATGGGAGAAAAGGGGGTGATTTGAACTTTTAAGTTTTTTTTTTTTACATGTTTGTAAAAACTTTATTTATTGATTAATTCTTCACTTTATACTCCCCATAGGGAGTTAAACTGCTGCAGGGTCCAATCACTTGTGACAGGTCCTGATGAGCTGCAGCACATCAGGACCTGTCACAATTGCGCACTGTGAGTGGTTGGCAGTGCTTGCCAGCCACTACAGGAAGTGGTCTCTTATAGCTTCCAGGATCTAGGCAGGACTCAGGGCTAACACATGAGTGACAGAGATTTTGCGATATTATAGCAGGATCTACGCATTCCCCGCCGCGGTGGCTTTGGATCCCAGATCTGATCGGTGCTGGAAGCCTGACATCTCAGCTGATGAGATCAGCCGCACTGGAGCTCACATCAAACACTGGGACCTGACCCTTGACGTTGTATTACGTCAAGGGTCAGGAAGGGGCTAAGGGTAATAAAAATGCTTACCAATATGAGGCCAAATGCCATTTTTAGTGAAAAAAAATTCATCTGCTGAAAGAAATTATGATTTGGGGAATTGTTAGTATCTGTCAATGGTAAGATAGAAGACTAAACTTTGAGCAAATTTTAGATTTTTTGTTGCTGCTCAGGCCTTTATCTCCAAATGTTTTTATTAACTATTTACAAAATTAGTCATCACATCAAAGCTTCATATACAAAGAATTGAAAGAATACAGTAGCACAGATGTACAATATCATGTAACAGATTATGCAGAAGAAAATAAGCATAAGAAAACAAACAATAAAACTATATACAATGACATGGAAGAAAAAAAAACAATTACAAAAATAAATAAAATACAAGTTAAAATGAGATATACTATATGATTAAAACAACCATATAAAGATTAGTCAAACTATGTTATCTGAAATGTAAAATTCAGAAATGTACATTAATGAAAGGACCACACATCACCTCAATTTAATCCAAAACTACATTCGGAGCAAATGTAGGTATCCAATCCCCCCACTTATCCTGGTATTTCCCGCGAGCATTTTCTCTAAGAGCAAATGAATACTCATATAAATTATGACTCGAAAGTATAGCCATAAGAGTGGCTATTATAGGAACCTCAAAAGTTCTCCAAAAGGATGCAATCAGTGATTTTGCCGCTAAAATGACATGCAAGACAAGGGTTCTATTTCTTCTAGGCAGATCAGTGATTCCCAGTAAATCAGAACCATTGAAGCTGTAAGTTTCAGATTAAGTCTCGTAACCGAATTTACCAAATCTTGGACATCCTGCCAAAATATAGTTTATCTCCGGCAAAACCAAAATATATGTCTAATAGTCCCCACACAACTACAATCCCTCCAACACTCCGCAGAATTGCGTGAGTCAATCAAATGCAATTAAGAAGGCGTAAAATACCAGTTAGTAAAAATCTTGAACTGGAATTCTATTAGAGAAGCATATAGAATGTAGGTGTGTCAACTTTAAAATATTAATCTAGGACTGACCATTTAAAACACCATATCTCAAAAACTCCATTTCCCAATTACCTAGATATTGTGGTCTAGTAAGAGATTTATCTCCATTCAAAAGCTGGCATAAAGAATTAATTTTCCAACTTATACAGTTTTGGCCAAAAATATTGACACCCCTGCAATTCTGTCAGATAATACTTAGTTTCTTCCTGAAAATGATTGCAATCACGAATTCTTTGGTATTATTATCTTCATTTAATTTGTCTTCAATGAAAAAACACAAAAGAGAATGAAGCAAAAAGCAAAACATTGATCATTTCACACAAAACTCCAAAAATGGGCCAGACAAAAGTATTGGCACCCTCAGCCTAATACTTGGTTGCACAACCTTTAGCCAAAATAACTGCGATCAACCGCTTCTGGTAACCATCAATGAGTTTCTTACAATGCTCTGCTGGAATTTTAGACCATTCTTTTTTGGCAAACTGCTCCAGGTCCCTGATATTTGAAGGGTGCCTTCTCCAAACTGCCATTTTTAGATCTCTCCACAGGTGTTCTATGGGATTCAGGTCTGGACTCATTGCTGGCCACCTTAGAAGTCTCCAGTGCTTTCTCTCAAACCATTTTCTAGTGCTTTTTGAAGTGTGTTTTGGGTCATTGTCCTGCTGGAAGACCCATGACCTCTGAGGGAGACCCAGCTTTCTCACACTGGGCCCTACATTATGCTGCAAAATTTGTTGGTAGTCTTCAGACTTCATAATGCCATGCACACGGTCAAGCAGTCCAGTGCCAGAGGCAGCAAAGCAACCCCAAAACATGAGGGAACCTCCGCCATGTTTGACTGTAAGGACCGTGTTCTATTCTTTGAATGCCTCTTTTTTTCTCCTGTAAACTCTATGTTGATGCCTTTGCCCAAAAAGAGAGAACATTCTTCCAAAACGTTTTAGGCTTTCTCAGGTAAGTTTTGGCACACTCCAGCCTGGCTTTTTTATGTCTCGGGGTAAGAAGTGGGGTCTTCCTGGGTATCCTACCATACAGTCCTGTTTCATTCAGACGCCGACGGATAGTACAGGTTGACACTGTTGTACCCTCGGACTGCAGGGCAGCTTGAACTTGTTTGGATGTTAGTCGAGGTTCTTTATCCTCCATCCGCACAATCTTGCGTTGAAATCTCTCGTCCATTTTTCTTTTCCGTACACATCTAGGGAGGTTAGCCACAGTGCCTTGGGCTTTAAACTTCTTGATGACACTGCGCACGGTAGACACAGGAACATTCAGGTCTTTGGAGATGGACTTGTAGCCTTGAGATTGCTCATGCTTCCTCACAATTTGGTTTCTCAAGTCCTCAGACAGTTCTTTGGTCTTCTTTCTTTTCTCCTTGCTCAATGTGGTACACACAAGGACACAGGACAGAGGTTGAGTCAACTTTAATCCATGTCAACTGGCTGCAAGTGTGGTTTAGTTATTGCCAACACCTATTAGGTGCCACAGGTAAGTTACAGGTGCTGTTAATTACACAAATTAGAGAAGCATCACATGATTTTTCTAACAGTGCCAATACTTTTGTCCACTCCCTTTTTTATGTTTGGTGTGGAACTATATCCCATTTGGCTTTAGGACAATTCTTCCTTTTTTTTTTCTTTGAAGACAAATTAAATGAAGATAATAATACCAAAGAATTTGTGATTGCAATCATTTTCAGGAAGAAACTGAGTATTATCTGACAGAATTGCAGGGGTGTCAATACTTTTGGCCAACACTGTATGTCTATGCAGAAGCATAACAACTCCACAATATTTTCAGGAAGATTAAAATTTATTCTCACTTTTTTAAAGAACTTATCAAGTCGACTCCATTGTCCCTTTTCAGACTCCAGTAGACCATATTTTTCACATAAGTAAGCAAAGGATCTCAAAGCTCCATTATCTAAGATGTCACTCACAACTAAACTGCCTTGTTCCTTCTACAAGGAGACATCCAAACCTGGAAGTAAATTACAGAAAAAATCCAACTGGATCCAAGAGGGTTCCATCAGAGCAAACATCTGTTTCAATGTCCTCGTAAGATCTTTCTATGCCTGGACAGAAGCTCGAATAGTAACTTCAGTTGGAAGGCGAGTTTTACAGTTAGTCAAGTCAGATGTTAACATAAAAGTACTATTACACATGGATAATTTCTCAATATGAACCCAAGAAGGTGTCTCTGTAGAATGCCACCATCTCCTGAAACCAGTTACCAATGAAGCAATATAATATGACTGTAAATTAGGAAGACCTAATCCACCTTTTAAAGATGACCTGTAACCCCCCTGCTTCATGGCAATCTAAATGCAGCACTGAATGCAGCATGTCTGCTACATTCAGGGAGCGGTCCCCCATGTGTCTGTGTGCTGTGTTCCCCGAGATATAGCCTTAGTAAAACTCACTGTTAGAGGCCATGAGGGCATTCCCTGGTGAAGGAGCCAGCTCAATTGACAGGGGCCATTCCCTCCCCCTCTGTCTCTCTGTGCTGCTTCTGCTGTGCTAGCTCTGCCCTCCTCCTCTCTGTAACTCATCCTGCCTCAAACAGCACTAAAATCATTTGTCCTGACGTCAGCTCCAGATTCCAGACAGGCAGAGGGGAAGGAAATGTCCTCTGTCCATCGAGCTGGTTCCTACACCAGTGACTGCCCTCATGGCATCTAACAGTGAGTTTTACTAAGGCTATATCTCAGGGTACACAGCACACAGACACATGGGGGACCCCTTCCCTGAATGCTGCATTCAGTGCTTCATTTAGATTGCCATGCAGCAGGGGGGAGTGACAGGTCCTCTTTAAGAATGTTTCATGTAAGATCGCTTTTGCAACCATAGGCCTCTTTTTGTTCCAAACAAAGTCTGACAACTGATTTTGTAAGAGTTGAAGATATTTTTTAGGAACATGAATTGGAATAGATCGAAGAAGGTATATGATGTTAGAAAGAACAAAAAGTTTATATGCATTAATCCTCCCTAACCAAGATATTTCAGTGTTAGACAGGTGTGAAATATCCCTTTTTAAGGTGGAATATAAATTCAAAAGTTTTTATTAATAATGTTAGATAACGGCTTGGTAATCTGAATTCCCAAATAAGAAAAATGTGAAGTGTCCCATGAAAAATTAAATTTCGTCTTCAAAAGGTCCAACGACTTAGTGTTAATATTAAAATGTAAGACTTGCATCTTGCCAACATGCATTTTATAAAACGAAACTTTGGAGAAGTCAGCAATAGCTTCTACCAGGTGACCCCTTGGACCATAAAGGGTCTGTCAAAGTGACCAAGAGGTCATCAGCAAAAAATGAGGTCTTCAGATTCCTGCTACACATAGGGATTCCCCTAATATCCGGTGTTAATTCTAATTTTTTCAATTAAAGCCTACAAAAATAAATCAAATAAAATAGGGGAGAGGGGACAACCCTGCCTGGTACCATTCATCAATTTAATTTTCCCAGAAAGATAGCTATTAGTTAAGATTCTCGCAGAGGGATTGGAGTATAAGGCTGAAATAACATTATAAGAAGATCCTCGTATACCAAAATAACCCAAATTACCAAAGAGGAACCCCCAATGCACCCGATCAAACACCTTTTCTGCGTCAACTAATAAGGCTAACATCAGCATTCCAGATCTTTCCACATGTGAAATATTATTAATAGCCCTACAGGTTGCATCGGAGGTCCCCCTATTCTGCAAAAAGCCCAACTAATCTGGGTGTATTAGTTTGTTTAAATTTTTTTGGAAACCCAAAGCCATAATTTTAGAAATTATCTTAGTATCCGAATTCAAAAGTGAAATGGGGCTATAATTTGCAACATCTTGGGCATCTCTCTTGTCTTTTGGGATAACAGAAATTATAGCTTTCAACATTTCAGCAGGAAGACATGTTTTATTGGTGACCGCATTCATCAAACTAGTGAAGCATGCAAGAAGCAGGACCAAAAATATTTTATAATACTTGCTTGGGATGCCATCTGAACCAGGAGATTTCACGTTCTTTAAGGAACAAATAGTACCAGCGACCTCACTTTCAGTAAAAGGAGAATTAAGATTAGTCAAATCTTCATATAATGAGTCATCTCCCCTCCTGTATCTGCAAGACTGTCCGTATGCACTGTATTTATCCTCGTTCTCTCCTCTTCACATGTAAAGCACTATAGAACCTAATGGCACTATATAAATAAATAAATAATAATAATGTAGGTAATTTCAAAGAATCAAGATACCTATCAATAGATTATGTAGAAGGGCGCACCGTAGAACAGTCTTCTTTCAGGTTATATAAATGACTGTAAAAGTTTCAAAATTCTTCTGAAGTTTCCTCTGGATTTTTATACACCACTTTGTGTGCTCCCTTTATTTTCAAGATTCTTGATTTAACTCTCTGAATCTTAAGTTGTTTTTTTTCATACATGAATAGTATTTAGATTTGGAAGACTGTATCATTTTCTCATATTCCTTTGTTAAAACTGACCTCAATTCAACTCTAAGCTGTAAAAGTCGTCTATGAGTGTCTTCCGATAAGTCAGAAGCTTGGGCACTCTCTAGGTCTCTAATCTGATCTACAAGAAATTTGGATTTCTCATTCTTATTGTTCATCCTAGATTGTAATTGGATGAGAGCACCTCTGACTATAGCTTTGTGTGCTGTCCATAGAGTAGTAATGAGAATATTATCCACATTATTTTCTCTAAAATTGGAATCTATAACTTTCAAGATCTCATCTCTATATTTAGGGTGCAGAAAGAGAAAAGAGTTAGCTCTGTATGGTTTATGAGGAGAGGGACTATATTTATTGATAAGTTCAAACAAAATTGACATTCGTGGGAGGATATCAATTGTTTTAAATCCTTGCAACTTTCTATTATCTGAAAGAACAAAATCAATTCTAGCCAAAGAAAAATGTAAATTAGAACAATGGGAATATTCCCTTGCAGATGAATGCAAACACCAAAAGACATCATAAAGATCCTCTTTATGAATCCACGGGTCCAAAATAATATTTTTCTGTCTACGTATATTAGTGGTATCTAAAAGCACATTAGGGATAGCATTGAAATCGCCAAAGAGAATTAAGGCCCCCTGTTGAATTTCTTTAACCAAATTCATAATTTTTTTAAAAAACTTAATTTGGCCGTTATTCGGTGAATAAAGATTCACCAATGTGTATAAAGAGTTCTCAAGTCTACAAATCAAGATCTGGAACCTACCCTCCGTATCCGCTATATATACTATTTGTTCAAATTTAACTGTAGATTTAATCACAAACGCCAATCCGGCTTTTTTCTTCACATTAGAAGCCAGGAATATGTTGGGACACTTTTTATTTTCAAATTTTGGGGAATCATTTTTAGCGTACTAAGGCCTAGTTCACATCTATGCGCCCCTGCGTTTGCCTTCACTGCCCTAGCATAAGTGGAAGCGCAGGTGCTATCACAGGCCAATGCAGGCAAGCGCATCAGCTCTTAGCTGCAGAGCCCTTGCGCTCGCGCTGCCACTACCTACTATGGGCGAGCACAGGAGACCGCAACCCGGAAGCGCAAGTGTGATTGCTCATCTGTCACAGCGCACTAGTCCTGACGCACCCAGAAACATCACAATACGTGTTTCCAGGTGCGTCGGGCCAAGTGCATGCGCGGTGACGTCAGCTTATTCTCACTTGCGTTTCTGGGATTTCATGTCCTGCGCTCGGCCACAGCAGGTAATGGGGACACCGAGTGCAGGTGAGCGCAAGAGCAGTGCATCCATGCACCTATGCGCTTGCCTGCACTTGCCTGTAAATGCACTTGCACTTGTGTTTGCGCTAGTGCAGGGCAGGCAGAGCAGGCAAGTGCAGAGTCAGCATAGATGTGAAAAGGGCATTAGTCTCCTGAATACCTGCAACATCCACATTTAACCTATTTAACTCTCTCCAAAGCAAAAAGCACTTTTGAGGTGAATTCAGTCCATTCACATTAAGTGATAGGCATCTGGTTGTCATAAGGAAAGTAAGTAGCTGTTAATAGATCATGTTGTAACCTTAAAAATTGAAAAGGTGGAAATGATATCTGAAACTCAATAGAAAAAAAGAACAAGCCTTCCATGTCTCTAACAAGATAAAACAAAAGAGAATTAAAAAAAAAAACTATAAGGAGAAGTTCAACATGAACAGATAGAAAGTCTCCAAGAGGCCCAGAAAATTAGGCATCCAAAAAAAACTGAAAAATGAAAAAAATATTTGGCCCATGTGTAATGTAAATGAGATTTCATGTAGCACCATTACCAGTAAGATGAATCTCTCTTAAGGCGGCGACACGTGTGTCAACCAAGGCTGCGATGTCGGAAACGATGCGCATGTGCGCGCTCGCTTCCGACATCGCAGCTTTGTTGTCACTCGGCAACATGTTGCCGGTGATGCCGCAGCAATGTGGGCGGAGCCATCACTTGCTGGGCTGGGATCAACCCAGCGAGCGATCCGCAGCAATACTGCATTGCTATTGTGGTGTCAGACGGCGCAATCCAGCCTAATCACTGGTTGCAGATTGACAGGTTTACGTTCATGCTCATAAACCTATCAACCTGCAACCAGCGATAAATCGCAGTTGCATCACGCTGTCACACAGCACGACGCACTTGCTATATTGCGAACAACATCGTTGATGCGTCACTTTTCGGCGATGTCGCTTGCGATATTGATATATGTGACGCCGCCTTTAGAGTAACTAAACCTTTTTCTACATCCGAAATAGAAAAGTTTTTGTGGCTGAGTGAAAAATTCACCCTTGTCGGGAAACCCCAACGATAGGGAATATCATGCTTTTGAAGTATCTCTGTAATAGGTCTAAGGGCTTTCCGCTTCGTCAAAGTTTCACATAACAAATCTAAGAAAATCTTCAATTTGTCATATGGAGCCAGTAGGGAACCATTTTTCCTTAAATGGTCAGTAAATTGCCCTTTAGAGTGCAGAAAACTGAACTGGACTATGACATCACTAGGTAAATCTACAGAAAGGGTTTTTGGCTTTGGATGTCTATTTGCAGTTTCAAATGAGCACTCCAAGTCAGTAAGATTCGGTAAAGTCTTTTTAACCATCAATTTCATATAAGGCAAAATCTCAGGACCCCTAATCTTCTCAGGTATTCCTCTGATTTTCAAGTTCCTCATCCTATCTCTGTCCCCCTTACTCGTCAATCTATCTCTCAGTAAAGTAACCTCCTCTCTCAGTCCCCTATGATCTCTTTAAATTCTGTTGACCTGCTTATTTAGAGCAGCAACTTCTCTCTCCGTTGTTTCCATTCTAGTTATCAATGTTGTTAAAGAAGATTTTATATCATCCATGTCCAATTTTATTTTACTAGTAAATACACTAAAGAGCTCAAAAAGAAATTCCCTATCTAAAGGTTGTCCACGACGTATGTCCAGATCACCACCTTCTCCAATCTTATCAAATCTCGGTTTCTGTTTCAAAGGACTAGAAGCTCAAGGTGATCCACGCCATGTTCCTAGTTAAACTGACTCTGCACATCTATTTTTTGTAGTTTTATGCTTAGAATTGGAACTCCGACCTTTTTGAGAGAGCTGACTGTGTTTCAATGTACTTGTTTTTGACATGTAATTACTTTTCACTTTGAACGACATGTTTAGACAAGGACCCTGATTCTTAACAAATCAGATTATCATATAGACCGAGGAAGTCAACCCTACATAGACAAAATAATCCCTCAAATAATTAAATGAAAGAAACTGTTTTAACGTGATCAGTAACTCAGTAAAAATATTCTAGATAACAAAGACATAAAATAGGCAGATTCAATGTAATAAATTAAATCTCAGGGCCTCCTAAGAATAATTATGTAAAGTAGACAGTATTGCTTTAAGGCTAACAATATAACAATTCTTTTAAAAGCAAAATCCTTCCAAGAAACACCAGTACAAAATTAGACATTGCACCTTTAAGAAATCACAATATCATACATTGTACCTGTAATGACCGGAGGTCCTATTAAGATCCAGTGAGTCACAGACTGAGACAGAGGCAGAAATAAACAACAGTATTTTTACTGATATGGGGATCAAGGTATGGTTCAGTAAGGAATGTAGAAGTCTCAAAATCCCCTTAAAATATTACCAATAACAGTTTAACACCCTCAGCGTTAGCCGACATCAATGCACCGATCTCAGAGTTCCCAGGGTATGTAAATCACACTCAGAACCAGGAACAAATTCACCTACACGTTAGACTTATCAAGGATTTAACTTAACTAAAGGCTATGTACATCAACTGGGGGCGGTCTGATGGGACCTCTGAGATGGCACACTGAGTATAACTTATCACAGCTAATAACAATACAATACACTATATCAATGCTGGCTATACACTTAGCACAGGGATACCCGGGTATCTCAAAACTATGGTAACATCAACCTCAAATGTAGCTTTACACCGGTGTATATTCCACGTGGGCTGCAGCAAGTCCAGAAAAAGAAAAAGAAAAGAAAAACCTTTGGCGCCAAAAAAAAGTATTGTAAAAAAAACAGCAAAATTTGGCAGCTACCGGCCAATGCCAGATTCACATGTCCAGTACTTTAGTTCTGTTAGCTTGGGGTGCAATCTGTGGAGCACTCTTTTCCAGGGCTTGTCAGGACCTTGTCAGGATCCTCCCAATGTGGATGGCACCGGACGCCGGCTCTCCTTTCGCAGTCACTCACGGCCTTCTTGGACGCCAATCACTCGCTCCATCAGGGGGAACATCTCCTCAGCCTCCTTGTCAGGATCCTCCCAATGTGGATGGCACCGGACGCCGGCTCTCCTTTCGCAGTCACTCACGGCCTTCCTGGACGCCAATCACTCACTCCATCAGGGGGAACATCTCCTCAGCCTCCTCAGATGCTGGACACTTTCTCAGTTCAAGATAAAGTCTTTAGTCCACACAACAGGGCTTGCAAACAACTTTAAAGGCCCATATAGCTTGCACTGGCTCTGCTGTAATTCTTACACTATTAATGGCCACCGCAGAGAGAGATCAACAACCACAGGAGCAACTGACAGAGCCGTCACCAAGGCAACCAGAGATTGTGCTTTCACTTTCCTAGACACAGAGCAGTCACCATGGCAACCAGAGACATTTTCACTTTCCTGGGCCACTACAAAATGGCAGTCTGCTTGGTTTTAGCAGCTTATTAGTTTACTCTCTTACATGCCACCCCACTAGAGGTTGGCGTCCTCGACATACCTTCCCACTCAAAGTCGTCCTGTGCATAGCGCTGAGGGGGTATTCCTGCTGTAGATCGAGTGGTTCTCCGAAGGCCCACCCCAACGCATTCTGTCCCCGAGGGGGCAGGAGTTCCTTCAGAGGTGTCATCAGAGGAAAGGCGTGACGCTGCTCCCTCCTGAAGTGCGACACCTCATGACCCATCATTCATGTCACTTGGCTGACCTAAGCCCCCACCCTCGGAAGGACATACCACAAGCTCAACACTCTCTCCACACAGGAGCAGATCATTCATAGGGGGCAGATAAACAGGCACAGAGGAGGGCACATCATCAAACTCATAAGCACCAGCAGTACCCACCCCTTGGGACACAGCCTCTGGTTCCGTGGAAAAGGGAGCTGCATCCTCAAACCAGCACCGTTGTAGCATGTTACGGTGAAGATTACGAGTGGGCCCCCCTGCCCCCACCGGCTCAACCTCATAGACTGGAATATCAGGGTTCACCCGTCTCTTTATCAGGTATGGTGTCGCCTCCCACCGGTCGCCCAGTTACCCTGCAGGCCGTTTGACCCTCACCAACACTCTATCCCCCGGGGAGAAAGGTTCCGTCTGTACAGGCTGCGTGTCCCTATGAGACACCTGACTGAGTCGATTTCCCACCACCTGATGCACCACTCTGTCGCCGCCGATGTTCTCGAACCCATTCAGATGCAGTCCGAGGGGAATCAGAGGAGGGATCTGGCATGTTCAAATCTTCAATATCCCTCCCGGGTTTCCCAAACATCAACATGTGTGGCGAATAGCCCGTAGTGCTGTGCACTCGATTGTTGTAGGCCCACATTAGTTCAGGGACGTACTCAGGCCAGCGGGCCTGCTGCCCGTCCTCTAATGTTCTCAACATCTGTATTAAGGTACGATTGAAACGCTCACAGGCCCCATTTCCTTGGGGATGGTAAGGTGTCGTTCTCGAATGTGCTATACCATACAACCGGCGCAGCTCCTCCATTAGCGTCCCCTGAAAACATGCCCCTGATCTGAGTGTATTCTTTGCGGACACCCAAACACTTGGAGAAAATGATGACACACGGCCTTAGCTGCCGACTCTGCTGTCTGTTCTCTCGTTGGCACCGCCACAGCATATTTAGTGAAGTGGTCTGTCATCACCAAGCAATAGGAGCACCCGACGTCGAGTACCCTATCAAGACATAATCAATCATGAGCAATTCCAAGGGGGCAGACGTTTTAATTGTTTGTGTAGGGGCCCGTTGCTCAGGACTCTTACTGAGCCCACAGACCCGACATTGCCGACACGCCTCCGCTACCATGCCTCCCAGGTCAGGGCAATAGAGGACTCGCTGTAGCCACTGTAGTGTCTTTTCACTACCAAAGTGAGCTCCTTTCTCATGTGCTTCGCGGGCGACCACTGGACCCATCCCCACAGGGGTTACCAGTTGGTACCGGTGCTGCAGCTCAGATGGCAGATAGACCTTACGATACAAAAGACCCTGTTCCACACACAACTTATCCCACTGTCGCAATAGTTTAATTCCTTCTGCGGATAGTTGGGCCTTGTCCTCTGCACTCGGCCAAATCCCATTTTGTACCCAGGTGCGCACTCGCGAGATGTCAGGGCACTCGTTCTGATCTTTTGCCCAATCTGTTGGCGTTTTTCCCAGGACACACGGCATCCCTGATGCCACCCCACTTGAATGTACCACACTGCGGAAGATAGGCATCTGCCCCATGTCAGGGGTCTCTGTCTCCTCGAGCTGGTCATCAATGTTTTCTCCCCCAAACCCAAGGGGTACCCTTGACAGTGCATCCGCATTTCCGTTTTCTCGCCCAGAGCGAAACTTAATCTGATAATTAAACTTAGCAAGGCGGGCGACCCACCGCTGCTCCAACGCTCCCAGTTTCGCATTCTCTAAGTGAGCAAGAGGGTTATTATCGGTCATGACCAGTACCTCAGCTCCTGTTAGATACTCAGCAAAGCGCTCCGTCATTGCCCACACCAGGGCCAGCAGCTCTAGGCGAAACGAACTATAGTTAGACGGATTGCGCTCAGTGTCCCTTAAAGACCTGCTGCCATAGGCGATGACCCGCTCCCGGCCATCCTGAATTTGGGCCAGTACCGCCCCCAACCCGTGAAGACTACCGTCAGTGTACAACAGGAAAGGGGTATCAAACCGGGCATATGCCAACAACGGGGCACTCGTTAGGGCAGTTTTCACCTCGTCAAAAGCCTTTTGCTGCTGAGGCCCCCATTGAATAGGATGGTTGCGAGGACCCAGCGCCGTCCCTCTTAAAAGTTCATTCAGAGGACCCACTACTTGTGAAAACCTGGGCACAAATCGTCGATAGTACCCCGCCAATCCCAAGAAAGCCTGAACCTCCCGCAGGGTCTGGGGAGGTGGCCACTCCTGTACCGCTAAGATCTTACTGGCTAAGGGTAACACCCCGTCGGGAGTCACCACATGGCCTAGATACTCTATGCGACTCTTGAACAGTTGACATTTCTTCGGTTTTATTTTCAATCCATGGCAGCTGAGCCGTTGGAGCACTTGGCGTAACTTCTCAAGATGATCTTCAAATGATGTCCCGAACACCACGATGTCATCTAGATATATCAGTACCGATTCGAAATTCATGTCGCCTAAGCAGTGTTCTATAAGGCGTTGAAAGGTCCCCGGGGCATTACTGAGTCCGAACGGCATCCGATTGAATTCTTAGAGCCCCATTGGCAGACTAAATGCTGTCTTTGCCCGATCTTTCTCAGCCATTGGTACCTGTCAATATCCGCTCGCCAAGTCCAACGTTGAGAAGTATTTGGCCCGTCCTAATGCAGACAGGGACTCCTCAATCCGAGGCAACGGGTATGCGTCTCGCACCGTGTGCGCATTTAATTTCCGATAATCCACACAAAGTCGGAGGGTCCCATCCTTCTTTCGCACCAGGACCACGGGGGCAGCCCAGGGACTTTGGCTCTCTCGTATCACTTGATTGTCCAGCATACTGGCCACCATGCCCTTCACCTCTTGATAAAGTGTCGGGGGAATCTGACGATAACGTTCTCTAATGGGGAGGGGTGTCCCCCGTGGGAATCTCATGCTCAATCATCGGAGAGCACCCGAAGTCTTCTCCATGTCTCGAGAAGGCCTCTTCATGTTCCCACACGACCCTCTCCAACTGCTCTAGTTGCACGGAAGTCAGTTCCTCCCGATCCACTCCCATCTGATCAATGATCACACGACCATTCCAGTCTTCAGTAGGAGATTCAGCCCCCCCTACTTCGACCGCATATGTCCAGGATGACTGTGGGTCTGACCGCAATTCAAACACTGCCTTATCAGGCATCTTCCCTCTGGCACGAACAGTTCAGCCAGGATGGTCCCAGCAGGAATGGTAACAGCCTCCTCCAACACGTTAATGCATCTGACTGGCACCCGTCCATTCTTCACAATCGCCAAAGACCGGGCCACATGCACCTTGGCAAGAGAGGACTTCTCTGGGGCTGGCTCAAGTAATACCTCAAGTCCATTCAGCCTCTGCGCCGCCCCCACTGGCAACATTAAGAGTTACTCCTGTCGGGGTGCCAGTGAAATTGTGGTCCGTGATGGCACTCGGGCTAGGCCCACCCGGCCCCCAGGGACTGCACTTTTCAGCAGGTAACAGTTCAACACTAGGCGGTGTAACATTCTCTGAGTTGGTCGGTGACTTGTAGCATGAGTCCAGTATCGGGGTCCCTCACGGGCATACATCTGATTATTTAGATCTCGCAGAATGTTCATTCCAAGTGTCACCTCCATCCCTCTACTAGGGGGGGTGGTTCACCAGCACTACCCCTTTCTGACCCAGCTCTTGACCAAACATTTTCAGCCTCATCCACACGATCCCTTTCACCGTCAGCTGGCCATTGTTAGCGGCGGTAAGTCTTATCATTCGGCAATAAAAAGATGGGGGCGGCACAGTCAGGATCACCAATCCCACGCCAAAGGCAATTCAGTAAATCAAAAGAAAAAGTAGCGTGGAAAATGGATTGGGATCAAAGCCAGTAGAATACAAGTATAAATATCATTTTATTAGTGAAAAATCATAACAAAAACAAGATATATGGACAATGATAAAAACAATTAAAAAAGCAGAGAACTGCTGTACAAAGTGACTGACTGCAAAGGTGCTGAAATATATACACAAGGGTGCAAATAGTCACAAGTTATGACAAAAAATGGCATATACAGTACAGAAAGTGTCAATACTGAGGCTAAGTCATGCTATTCAAAATTGAAGATCGAGAGATTGATTTATAACCTGCTCACAATATCCCCATGTGTCAAATAAGGCATATACAATGGAATAGCCATGTAAGAATCACAGAGATCTCAAAGGAGACAAAGGCAAATCACATGAGCCTCAGTAAAAGAGACAGATTAAAGTCTAGCCATGGGAAATTGACTTAGCATGAGGAACACCCAATAATTACCATATAGTCAAAGGTGCAAGCACACAAATGGAGCAGCCAGTCAGACAAGGGTCCTTTGTCTGACTGGCTGCTCCATTTGTGTGCTTGCACCTTTGACTATATGGTAACTATTGGGTGTTCCTCATGCTAAGTCAATTTCCCATGGCTAGACTTTAATCTGTCTCTTTTACTGAGGCTCATGTGATTTGCCTTTGTCTCCTTTGAGATCTCTGTGATTCTTACATGGCTATTCCATTGTATATGCCCTATTTGACACATGGGGATATTGTGAGCAGGTTATAAATCAATCTCTCGATCTTCAATTTTGAATAGCATGACTTAGCCTCAGTATTGACACTTTCTGTACTGTATATGCCATTTTTTGTCATAACTTGTGACTATTTGCACCCTTGTGTATATATTTCAGCACCTTTGCAGTCAGTCACTTTGTACAGCAGTTCTCTGCTTTTTTAATTGTTTTTATCATTGTCCATATATCTTGTTTTTGTTATGATTTTTCACTAATAAAATGATATTTATACTTGTATTCTACTGGCTTTGATCCCAATCCATTTTCCACGCTACTTTTTCTTTTGATTTACTGAAGTCTTATCATTCGGCCATCTTCGGGGACCACTAGTTGACTGAAGTATTCCTCGAACACTTCTAGAGGCATAATGGTACATTCAGATCCCATGTCAACAAAACAAATCATCTTCTGCCCTTCAAATTCTGCTTCTAAAACTGGACTGCATGCGAACAAATCTTGCTCTTCCCGTTGAGGGCTTTGTGGGGGGTGGGCCGCTGCGATTTGCCCCCTCAAGG
Source organism: Allobates femoralis (assembly GCA_033576535.1). Classification (NCBI taxonomy): domain Eukaryota; kingdom Metazoa; phylum Chordata; class Amphibia; order Anura; family Aromobatidae; genus Allobates; species Allobates femoralis. Next base: position 551,873,851 of record JARQOC010000002.1, on the reverse strand, counting down.
CAGCGGCTGGGAGTTTAACATCGGCGAAGGAGTCTCGGGGACTGTGGACATCCGGCAGTATCGTGAGATGTGTCCCTGGCGCCCGCACCTCCAGCAGGTAACTACTCTTCGTGGACGGGGGCTCAAGTTATTCAAAGAGGGTGGTCTGGCTGTCAGTGGAACCACCATCCCAGAGGGTGTGGCTGGTGGCCAGGGGAGTAGGAGACGACCCAGCTCTGATCTTAGACACTTCCAGCTTTAGCTCCTTCAACTCGACACGCAGAGCTTGCACAATGTCTACCAGTCCCTCCGCTCCTGACACTGGCATTCGGCTTTTTTCCATCCGTGTACTGTCCACAGCCCCTTGAACTACCAGGGTGGACTCCGCCTCCCTTTCCACCGCGGCCTGGTAAATCTGCCAAAAAGATATTTCTGGGGTAGCCCGGGCCACCTCCAACAGTTTATCCCGAAGGGGCCTGTTGGCTAGCCCTGTGATGAATTGGTCCCGGAGCAAGCGGTCTACCTCCCGGAACGCTCCCATGGCCCCTGGGTCTAGTCGCTGCACTTCGTTCAATGTCTCCTGTAGCGTATTAGAGTACTGCATCAGAGACTCACTTTCCTTTTGAGGGCGATTAAAAAAAAAAGATCGAAGCTGGGTCACACGGGCCCGGCCTCCCAAACTCCCCTCTAACAGTACCAAAATTTTCTCTAACGTACTTCTCTCAGCCTCAGGTCGTACCATCACCATCCGCCTAGCATCGCCCTCTAGTGCATTTAATGCCAGTTCTGCTTGTACTGCAGGAGCCAGATTACACATCCGCAGAATACTCCGGACCCTCTCAGCCCAATCCTGCAACGCCATGTTATGCCCGTCGTATTTCGGCATGTGCTGGAGTAAAGCTCCTACCGGCACATACCCTCCCACATTCGCCGCGGCTGCCAAAGGATCCGCACCCAGCAGCATGACTGCTGGTGTGGTGGGGTCATTTCTTCCCTCGCCGCCTCCGTCCATGACAAACACTGGATCCTGCCGACTACGCCAAAAATGTAATGACCGGAGGTCCTATTAAGATCCAGTGAGTCACAGACTGAGACAGAGGCAGAAATAAACAACAGTATTTTTACTGATATGGGGATCAAGGTATGGTTCAGTAAGGAATGTACAAGTCTCAAAATCCCCTTAAAATATTACCAATAACAGTTTAACACCCTCAGCGTTAGCCGAAATCAATGCACCGATCTCAGAGTTCCCAGGGTATGTAAATCACACTCAGAACCAGGAACAAATTTACCTACACGTTAGACTTATCAAGGATTTAACTTAACTAAAGGCTATGTACATCAACTGTGGGCGGTCTGATGGGACCTCTGAGATGGCACACTGAGTATAACTTATCACAGCTAATAACAATACAATACAATATATCAATGCTGGCTATACACTTAGCACAGGGATACCCGGGTATCTCAAAACTATGGTACCATCAACCTCAAATGTAGCTTTAACACCGGTGTATATTCCACGTGGGCTGCAGCAAGTCCAAAAAAAGAAAAAGAAAAGAAAAACCTTTGGCGCCAAAAAAAAACGTATTGTAAAAAAAAACAGCAAAATTTGGCAGCTACCGGCCAATGCCAGATTCACATGTCCAGTACTTTAGTTCTGTTAGCTTGGGGTGCAATCTGTGGAGCACTCTTTTCCAGGGCTTGTCAGGACCTTGTCAGGATCCTCCCAATGTGGATGGCACCGGACGCCGGCTCTCCTTTCGCAGTCACTCACGGCCTTCTTGGACGCCAATCACTCGCTCCATCAGGGGGAACATCTCCTCAGCCTCCTTGTCAGGATCCTCCCAATGTGGATGGCACCGGACGCCGGCTCTCCTTTCGCAGTCACTCACGGCCTTCCTGGACGCCAATCACTCACTCCATCAGGGGGAACATCTCCTCAGCCTCCTCGGATGCTGGACACTTTCTCAGTTCAAGATAAAGTCTTTAGTCCACACAACAGGGCTTGCAAACAACTTTAAAGGCCCATATAGCTTGCACTGGCTCTGCTGTAATTCTTACACTAGTAATGGCCACCACAGAGAGAGAACAACAACCACAGGAGCAACTGACAGAGTCGTCACCAAGGCAACCAGAGATTGTGCTTTCACTTTCCTAGACACAGAGCAGTCACCATGGCAACCAGAGACTTTTTCACTTTCCTGGGCCACTACAAAATGGCAGTCTGCTTGGTTTTAGCAGCTTATTAGTTTACTCTCTTACATACCTACAACAGAGGAAGTAATCTAGTTAGTACTCCCATACCAATGAATCTCTTTTCCTCTCTTCTTTTTTTACATCTTTATTCCTTTTCCTGTCTCTTTGCTTTCCTTTTATTTTTCTCACTTCCACTTTAATCAAACAGAGCTATACCCCTTTAATAGCTATACAGGCTCAAAAAAAAAAAAAATATATATACAGGTATATAAAATCTACCGGATCTGCTGCACATCGGCGTAAACCGCTGATGTGAAACGGCCCTTACAATGGAATCTACTTCAATTGCGCAATTTCATTTGATGAATAGCACAAGAGTAACTCTAGTGCTAGACACTACGGCTGCGCATCTGTCAGTAACTAAGCAACAAGATAACTAAATAGAGGATGTTATATTATACAGTATATGCAGAACTTCTTGAAGAATAGCACCAGACCCTATGGTTGCGCCCCAGCTACGGTAGTAACTAGGCAACCGTGCTAATAAAAATGAAGCAAACAGCGTAGTGGAATTCACAGATTTATACTCGTTTTATGAAAGAATACCACTATACATGCGCAACTTCCTCTAGCCCTATTCACAGAGCAAGTCTTGCAAGCTGACAACACAAATGAATATATGCAAACTAACTAGCACGACTTAGAAGCCGCACTGAGAAGGTAAATCAACACCAGACGCCCCCACAATATCAGATACTGGGCTAAAGGTCCCAGAAAGGTTATAGCAATAGGATGAGACAAGAAATACTTCCCCCTGCTACACCCACAGCAAAACCATTAGACAGTCAAAATTAGCCACCCCACAAATGGCTCTGTGAGGAAACAATCACTCCCACGGTCCAGGTCTGCGAGGCTTGGAATCATGGGAAACTCACCGGCTCCGCTTGATCTCGATGGCTAGACACCACAGACGTCTTCCAAATAGGATCCACAGATGGGAGGATAGCCCACTATATTCAATCAAATGTATATCACCACTGTATACCGTGGGGTTGTCAGAGATTTTGATAAAAAAAATGTTTCCACACATAGCACAGATGATGGGAGTCCATAGATGACAGCAATTCAAAGCATCTAGAAAGTGATCACCCCACCTTTCACTAGTCATATAGCACCCATTTTAAACATAAGGTCACAGAGCAGAGATCAGGCTTTTAAAGTTATTCATTATGTTTTGTTAAATCCATGAACATTTAACTTAAAGTACCATTGGCAAAGTTGAGTCCGATGTTTATTTGTCCCTATGAGCCTATGAAATTTTAGAGGTGGTCAATCCTGACATTTTAGATTAAAATGTCCCCCTTCTCCTTGCATCCTTAACATTTTTCATAGACCTTTATTAAAGGAGTTTGTTATTTTAGTATCATCTCTGCCTCCACTGGTGTCAGACAGTGGAAGTCTGGAAAACAAGAGGATTATAGATTTTCAGAGGATTTGAAACACTCTCCAATATCTTATTCATCGGAGGGGTTATGGCCCTGGAGAAAGATCTTGGGTTCCAGTTTGAGTTTTGAAGGACAATTATTTAGTCAGGGCCTTTTATTCAAGGTTTTCTGGGAAACCTGGTGACCCAGTGGCCCCCTAGAAAAGGGGGTGCCTTCATAAATCAGCCACTCACTGCGTTTTAAGAATGCTGGGGGTGAAAGCTCAACTGACCATTAGATTTCATGGGCATGCAAGGCTGTCAGATTTCTGAGGTTCCACTCATCCTGGCCTTTCTATTTAACTTGCTGGCTGTTAACAGATCAGTGTAAGTTGTAGCTTTAAAACTCAGTGATGTTTTGCATGACTTGTTCTTGTGTTCAGTCTCTGGACAGTTGTTGCTGACCTTTGACTTGACTCCTGACTACCCATTGTCCTAGCCCCTTTATCTTCATCAGCTACCTTCTTGGCATGACCTAACAATGCCTTTGTCTTACCACTTTGATTATTATGAGCCCTACTGGCACATATCCCTTTTGATTACCCAGCTTCATAGTTAGTCTGTGAATAGTAACTAGCATGAAAATACAGTAAATATTTGTAAGTCAAATATGTGTGTGAGATAGCCAAGATGACTGTCTATAACATGAATGAAGTCTCATTCTCAAAGCTATAGTGGATGGTGAGATATGAAGCCTAAAAGTTAAAAATATTATTCCCCTTTTGCTTGTCAGTGTAAGGCTACGTTCACACGCAGAGTTTTTGTGAGGACACATTTTTGGTGCAAAACTGCACCAAGAATGGATCTTTATAGAACGCAGTGTTCTGTGTGTGAACGGCTTGCGCTTTTCTTTCTGCGCTTTACTTACCTTGCCTTGCTCCCCTGGTGACCACCTGCGATGCCTTCTGATCCGGGCTGCAGCGAGCAAGGCCTCTAGGACCCCGCACAACACCATGTGACCAATGATGTCGCCGGGTCACATGGTGCTGTTTAAGGTTCTGCACAAGGTCTTATGGTGCCGGTATGAGGAGAAATCCCCATGGGAGTGCAGTGAGGTGAGTAAAAAGTGTCCTGAAAAAAGCGCAATGAATTGACTTGCTCATTCTTTTTGTGGATGAAAGCTCATCTGCAAAGTTATGGACCATGTGAATGTATTTCAGGAAAAGCCATTGATTTTGCTGAGATGCGTTACGGCGCTGCATTTCCCTTTATTTATGTAGCGCTAAAATATGCTGCGTAAATGGTGAAATACACTAAGTGTAGCCTTAGATGGAAATCATGCACTGCAATATCTCTTGTCATATGACTACACCCTCAAATGGAGTTTTTCAGCAAAAAATGAATGTTCAAATCAAGTACAAGTAATTGGTAATCCTTGAAATGGCCAAAAAGGTGCACCTTCCATCTTACTTGTTATCACTCCATCACCATCCCTCCCTCCTTTTTTGATTTGCAGCTCTGGCTTTATGGAGCCAGACAGTGGTGGAGATAGATGTAAAGCATTTAGGTGGGAAGAGGCACTTAAAGCACTCCTCTACAGTCTCTTTCTTCACCGCTGGAGCGATGCTTTAAATCTAAGGTCACAGTCTCTACTCCTGCACTCACCCTCTGGTGTCTTCAACCTGTATCGATGCTGTTCCGTTCCAACAGCAACATCTTGTGACCACAACTTATGACTGAAAATTATGTCACAAGCTCTCAGTGCAAGTCTATGAGGGGCAAAATGATGCTTCATAGACTTGCAGTGAGTTGTGATCTCCTGCACCCTCCACCATATGAGAGCAATCTGGCAGGTAACAAATTTCTTGAGACTGATGTAACCGCGTGCTGATAAAAGGTGGAAACGCCAGTGGGTGAGTATAAGACTGGGGGCAGGGACCTTAGATTAAAACCGCCACTCCGGCAGCGAAAAACACACCCTCGGTGGAATGGTAGGTTAAATGCGGTCAAGAGTGCAGTGCACCAAGCCCCTGTACTTGGTTTGAGCAGTCATTTCTTGCTGACAGACTCCCTTTGAGAACATTTTAACAAAGCAAAGCCAGCACGAAAAACTGCAAGCTTTTTCTCCCAAACAAAAGACACAGATAGCCCAAAGATGACATCAGTCTTGGGGCTGCTTTACACACACCAACTTCTATGTCCAACTTCTGAACAGATCTCTGGTTGCAGTGAAATCATGGACACATTGTTCCATTTTGTGGCTGTATACAAATGGAGCAATGTGTCCATGATTTCACTGCAACCAGAGATCTGTTCAGAAGTTGGACACAGAAGTTGGTGTGTGTAAAGCGGCCTTTGAGTTTGTTTCAGTTCATGGTAATGTGGTCAGTGAAAACAAAAGTGACTGTGAAGAGTGTGAACAAAGCCCACAATCTCTATCTAAGGCTGCTTTCACATCAGCGGTTTTTTGCCGATCGCGGCAGATGCGGTGAAAAAACCGCATCTGCCGCGATTATCGCATAACCGCTGCACTTGCGGCACAGTTGCGGCAAGCCCCATACAATGTCTATGGGGCTTGCGGTAAGTGTGCGGCAGGTGCGGCAAGTGCGGTTTCGGCACTTGCAGCAGGTGCGTCCGCGAAAAGAACCGCGGTCAGCCGCGTTTTTTTTGCGGCCGCACCTGCCGCAAGTGCCGATACCGCACTTGCCGCACCTGCCACAAGCCCGCATAGACATTCTATGGGGCTTGCCGCAACTGTGCCGCAAGTGCAGCGGTTATGCGGTAATCGCGGCAGATGCGGTTTTTTCACCGCATCTGCCGCGAACGGCAAAAACCGCTGATGTGAAAGTACCCTAAGAAAGGAAAGAAAATATAGAATAAAACGCTTTTGTTGGATATATTGGTAAGCCTTTTTTGCGAAAATACTATTCCTCTCAATTCTAATGCAATACTGTGATAAAAAAGAAAATATATATTTTTTCAAAGTCAAAACACCCAAGTTGTGAATTGTTTAATACCATTTTTGTAAACATGTCATAATAGAACAGATTTTCCTTGGTCAGTATTTTTTTTTTACTAAAAGAACGTAGCAGAATAAATAGCCATAAATCATGAAGGGTGGCCGGAGGAAAGCACTGACTTAGAGAACATTCTGATCTTTTGGGACAACGTGTAACTGCAATGAATGTTTAGTAGCTAATCAACAGTATTCAATATCACTATAGGGAAACTACCGTATGCAGCGCGGAAGAATGAGATAGAGTCTGTGCAGGCGTTGGGAGGAAAAATATTAAAACATTTAAAACATTTGCGACAGCTTGTTGACAGGTGGTCCATTATTTCCATTAGTTGTACAATCTTTAGAGTCAGTTTGATTATAGCATGAAAGTAGCTGTGCGTAAAAAAGCATTTTCTGATTCAGGAAGAGAAAGGTTACAGTAGAAATAGTGGGAGGGTTTTGTTCTTAGCAGCAGTGTGGAAAAAAGTTGGAACGGAAAATAGCTATGCAAAATGTAAATTAAGAGGGGAGGCTTTTTTGTTAGAAAGGAAATACTTTCAATTCTTATGACATGCCAGTTAAATGTCACGATGACAAAATTGTCTTGAAAAAGAAAAATTACCCCATTTGATGCCAGTTTATTATTTTAAGGATTTTTTTTCTGACAGACATTTTCATTATAATGTAAGCAGATGTTGGTAATCCGGTACATACTACAGCATCCAATGCCTTTCTCTGATAATACAATAATGCCATTAACAGGGAATGTGACATTCTCTGTTTTGTATACAGGGCACCATTCCCAGTATGGTTCTTTTCTGACAAAGCAGTCAAAGCTTTCTGAGATGCAATATGACTATTAAATGCTTCCTGTCGGAGGTCAAGAACCTCAGAATTCGTGCACATTTCCGGCATTTTTCTTGTCCACTTTCACTTGGTGACAGTAATAAAGTATATTGTAGACATATTTCCTTACTGGGAAAATGGGTTTCCATTGCGCATATTGTTGTTTGCCTTTGACACATTCTTTAAGCAGAATCTATCACCAGGCTTTTGCTCCCGTATCTGAGAGCAGCATAATGTTTGAAAAAAGACCCTGAATCAAACAATGTATCACTTAGTTTTCTGGGTGCAGCAGTTGTGACATAGAGTACTTAGATATAACCTAAAGCAGAGCTGAGGAATCTGACTCCATAATTACTACAGTTTTTATTGCACACTATCTTTTGACATGGAACTTCTTATCACAGAAATGAAAATTGTCGGACTACCAGTCTCGGGAGACCTAGTCAGGTTAGTGGTAATGTCCTGGTGATAAAACCTTCCTTTTGAGTAGACTGCGCACACTTGATAAAAGACATCTGTGTTTAAAACATCAAAACATACACATCCTCAAGCTTACAGCTTGTCATGCTCATCATGAAGAGTGAGAGCCCCTTTGTTCCATTGTCATCACCTCACTGAGATGGCTGATTGTCATAGCAAGTGTAAGAATAATTATAATTCTCTCTATATCTGCCTCATTTCCTGCCTGTGCCATGTCTATGTCCCTATCAATGTGCATGGGCTGATAATCATTCTCGTCTACCTCCTTTAAATTCTGCGCATGTGACATAAAGCATGAGAGTCCCTAACAGAAAAAAGGAGGAGCTAAATAGGTGCATGCTGGTGATTGTTATACAGTTAATACCACACATATTTCTATAGACAAATTTTGCTTCATCTACAGTGGGCTTCAGTAGGTGACAGGCATCCCTACTTAGTTGGCAATGTTAATCTCAATTAAATCTGGGATCCAGTTGCATGCCTGTATGATGTAGTTTGTCACCAGTTTGTGCTACTCAAACAAACACTTAGGGTGCGTTCACATAGCATTTTTTTTCCTGTCTGCGGGATCCTACTTTTGGCAGGACCCCATGGACAGAAACGGACAGCATCAGATGTGACCTCCAGATGCTATTTCTGTGTCCGGGTTCATGATTTTCATGGATCCGGACACAGAAAGCCCAAGCCTGCAAAGTGCAGCCAAACCGGGCACTTTCACTCCCGCAATGTATATATATACATTTTGGCAGTGAAAAAATGGTTAAAAAAAATCCTCACCTCTCAGCCGGTGTCGCTTCTGGGGCCGAAGGACCAGGCATTGCTTGACAACCCGATCAGCTGAGTGGTCATGTGACCGGTCAGCTGATCAGGTTGTCACATGACCACGTGGTTTAAATCTCCCGCCCGCCAAAATTGATCGCCAGGCCGGATATTTAAACCATGCAGTAATGTGACAACCTGATTAGCTGATCCTTTACATAACCACTCAGCTGATCGGGTAGCCAGGCAACACCAGGTTCTTCAGCCCCAGGAGTGAGACAGTGTGGGACACCGCCAAATAGGTGAGCATGTTTTTTTTTTTATTTTTAAACCTTTGTATAGTTAATTTCACTTCCACAATATATATATATACATTGCGGAAGTGAAATTAAAGGGGAACACAGCAGTTTTAGTGTACTGAGCATGCTCAGTACACTAAAATCAGGTCCGAGAAAAGATCCTGTGTTTTCTTGGACCCATGCTCCATAGGCCCCCATGTTAAAGGCCACGGATCGGGTCGGATCTGATTTGGTCTGATTTGGTTCGCTGTGCCCAAAATCAGAGCAGTCTCCAATTTTGGGCACAGCAAAAAATCGGACAGAATCGGATCCGAAACAAATCGGATGGCAATAAGGCCAAATCTGATCATATTCGATCCCCATAGGGATACATGGGGTCAAATTGGATCCATGGCTGTCCATTTTACAACGGACAGCCATGGATTGTAAAAAATCGCTATGTGAAAGCAGCCTAAGCCATATGCAGTGTGGAATTCCAGAGGTTTGCATTGACACCTGTTCAGGTGATTCAATTATAACCTGTGCTAGTACTAAGGAAATCCTCAAAACCTGCACTATTGGTGGCCCTCGAGGTCTGGAGTTTGAGATCCCTGCAGTAGAATATGATGTTAATGATGATGGTAGCTTGGTTGACAAAAAGCTTAACATTTAGAGGAGAAAGCTACTTAAAGCTTGCTGTGATTTCTAGGTGATGTTGCTTCACTTGCTGATGAACAGCCACAGTGTGCAGTCTATTAGAGATTGAGATGGCTTATTTTCCTCTTGCAGAGCCTGGAAAGTGCAAAAAAATTATCTTCTGGCAATATGCAAAAGAACTACTGCACAAAAGAAGCCCGCATGTACAATTCACCAGCAGCATGAAAAACCCTTTTAGGTGCTGTTGAGCTTTCTCTGCAAAAAGCAAAGGTGGCATTATTTGTCCTAAAATGACAGCAGTAAACAGCTTAGTGTTAAAATTTTATCTTATATTTACTGTTAGGACTTTGGATTTTTTATTGCCGTTTTGTGCACCATGTCCCTTTTCAAGATGGTGTCTGCTGCTTCATTTGTTCCTCCTCTCTGCCTTTATAAACCTCAACCTACCATATTGCCATGCTTGAGTATTCAGTTTAATCCCTGATTCCCTGCTTCCTTTAATCCTCAAATTAACCAGCTTTGGCAATTCCACTACAGCTTTTCCTGTGTCTGCAGCCCTTCCCCATCTTTCACACCCATTCAGTGCTTCTCCTGCAAACCTGCTTTTGTGTCATGTGTTTTAGACTTATGCCACGTTCAAAAATTGTGCATTTTTTGCTCTTTTTTATGCGGTTCTGCTTTTTTACACTGTTACGCGGCAAAAAGCGCAACTGCATTCACACATTGCGCTTTTGTGCACTTTTTTCTGCACACTTTTCCTGAGCCCATTTTAACACGTGGGCAATGGGAAAAGCACGCAGAAAAGCGCAAAAAGAATTGACATGTCTATTCTTTTTAATCACGCGCTTTTGCAGTGAAAGCATGTGTGTAACAAAACTCGGAAAAGCATAACATGTGACTTGCGTTTCCATAATTGTGTTTCACTGCATTTAAGCATGCATAGAAAAGTGGCGCCTAAATGCAGAAAAATGCAGAAAAACGCAGTAACATGCAAATACGCAGCGTGTGAACATAGCCTAACATGCTGCAAATATGCAGCATGTGAACGTAGCCTTTTGCTTCAGACTGCCTGCCCTGTGAAATGTAAGCCTTGTGTGCCTGTAAGCTTTTTAAATTCCCTGTTAGTTTTCTGCAGTTGTAATTTTTCTCAACATTTTCTGGACTTTGTGAGACTTTCCTTAAACTACACTGCAGTTTCATGTTCTGGACCTGTTCTTGTGACTACCTTTCTCAGGCCATCCTTGGAGTTACTAAACACATAGACTGTTTCTAATGTGAACTACAGACTTTCGTGTTTGTTCCCGTTTAAGGAACTTGCTAACTTGCTGCATCTCACGTTTATTTACTGCCACGTGTGTTTAATACAGTCTTGTTCACCTTTACACTTGGTCTCAGAGTGTCTTTGAACCCATAGCTATTAAATACCTAATGTAATCCAAAAAGAAAGATTCAGCACAATCACAATGAAATTAATTGGGTGCAATACTTCCTGCCAAGGCAGAGCTTCACTGCAATGTACAAGGATCAAAAAGCAGGCAGCACTCCATGTTATGACTGTGAAAAGGACAATTTAATCCAGCCACATGTGATGCGATGTTTCAACCTATCTGGTCTTTTTCAAGCATAGTGCATCATGTATACAAGTGAACATTTTATGCATCAAACTATTAACAAGCAATTAAAAGAAATGCTTTAAAAGAAACTGCATATATCAACAGTATATAGTTTACAGTGAGCCACATAGTGATTTTATAATAAAGTGCAATAATAGTGCTTAATGTGAACAGTCCATATAGAACTAATGCTACAGTACAGATTAATTCATTATAAATGTGGCACCCCTGCAGGGATTGCCACAGGACCCACCGGTGCAGGGCAGGATGTACACCTTGGCACAAACAGCACACAGCACTTTCCACCCCAGTCCTGAAGGGGGAGCTCCACTTGCTGCCTTAAGCAAGTGGAAAGTTAGAAAATTCTTGAAAGAGTGGAACAGCAAGAATTGCTCTTTAGCCCACCCGGACACCGGAATCCGAAGCTGATGTTGATCCAGTCATAGCAGAGAAAGCCCGGACAGACAGGAGGATTTAATCCCCCTGGAGCTCAGGAAACCAAGACCCCAAACCTGACCAAACATAGGACCAGGGACCCAAGAAAAGGAGTAGGGATCCCCACAGAAAGGTCCTCATCATCAGTTGTGGAGTACCATCCTGAGAGAGAGAGAGCGAGAGAGAGAGAAAGCGGCAGGTTCAGCTTGAGGCAGAACTTTCCCAAATCATCACACATGCAAATAGAGGAGGCTTCATAACTTTCAAAGGTGGATGTCCCAACCAGCCACCTGGTTACCTTCCTGGACCATACCTGCTACCCACCATCAGTAAAAAAGGTACTGAAACAGAGACTATTGTGTGTGTGTGCCTGATTCACTGCCGCCTGGAGAACTTACACAAAGCCAAGGACTACTACTCCCCTGTTCCACCCCGCTGCCCTGAGATAAAGTTCTGCCTGTGGAGAGCTGTACTACCCAAAGCTGCATCACAATCACCTCAGCAGCCGGCTGCAGCACTGGTAACTACATTACCAGGTACCACAGGTGCCGTCACGTAAAATAATCCTTGATCCCAAATAGTTTTCCCCTCAGCCATTGAGTGTCAATGGCACAGGAACGGGACCCGACCAGCCGTGATCCTCACTGAAGTAGTAACCTATCCCGGTATCCGATTACCCACTACCCAGTCGACCGACTCATAATTACAGTATCTATGTGTAACACCTGTGATGATTAAAAAGCAGAATATTTACATGTTGGAAGATCCATGCTCCCCATTGCCATTCCTGAATTTAAAGAACCCCCCCTCTTCTCCTACCGACGCAATAAATATCTAAAGGACCAGTTGGTGCATTCTGACGTTGGCTCTTTGAGAAAACAAAAACAAAGTTCCCTTAATGGTTTTGATAGAAAAGGGTGTTTTCCATGTTTAAATTGCATTAATTGTTGAGCTATGATGAAAGGCACTCGACTTATGGATAGACAATTTAAAAAAATGTACAAAATCAATTACTATCTTACTTGTGAATCAGAATATGTAGTGTACATGCTTGAATGCCCCTGTGGGCTTAGGCACATAGGGGAGACCACCTGCGAATTCAAGACTCGTTTAAGTCAACATAAATATTCAGTTCTCAAAAAGAGGTTGGACCTCCCTGTACCTAAACACTGCATTGAGAAGGGCCATAAAGACACTGATTTATGATTCATGATTATTGATCATGTACCGCCACTTAGACGGGGAGGTAACAGAGTCGCCTTGTTAAAGAAAAAAGAATTAGAGTGGATATTTACATTGCAGACTCTAAGACCAAGTGTGTTGAATGTTGATTTTAAGCTGCACACCGTAAATTAAGGGTGTGTTTTTGATGTTTTGTAAAAATATTTCCCTGTTTGTTACAACTTCATTCCATATTAGTGCATATGATTATCTAATATAATGGCATCAAAGACTATATTAATAGTATTTTATCCTTTTTTTCTTTAGGTGATTAATTGGAAGCGAACCCAAAATTGCCATATTGTCCTGTTCGTATTGCATATATACATAAGAAGGTCTTTTGATCCTTGTATTTGATTAATATTAAAAATAAAAACATTTTTTACATGTACCAGTTTGTTGTAAAACATTATATTTTATGAGCAGTGGACTGGTTGTGGTTGGTTTTGTGAATGTGATGGGTGTCTGGTATATGTGTGTATGTGCTGAGCTCTCAGGTTCACCCCTGTGACTTTTAGCATACTGCCACATTACCAGCTATGGTTCTGCCCTAAATAGGGAAGCTACCTTGGCTGGTTCCAGTATTACCTATAGTTAAATTCTGGGTCCCTGCTACTACTATTATATGAATGCCCGCTAAGTAAGTTTATAACAATAAATAATAAAAGCCCGGAGGGTTTAATTAATCTTTTTAGATGTATGGGGAAAATATCGGTGACCGGCCAGCATCAAAGATAGCGGCGGTCGAACTGGATGCACGCGCTTGTGAGCGATAACGTAATGACATAAATGATGACGTGCACTGAGCACGTGCGGTCAAACCTGGTAGACGCTGGGAATAGACCCTATACGGCGGGACTGGCGATGGGGGAGGATGGATCTTCCACCATGTAAATATTCTGCTTTTTAATCATCACAGGTGTTACACATAGATAATTATAATGAATTAATCTGTACTTTAGAATCAGTTCTATATAGATTGTTCACATTAAGCACTATTATTGCACTCTATTATAAAATCACTATGTGGCCCACTGTAAACTACATACTGTTGATATAAGCAATTTTTTTTAAAGCATTTCTTTTAATTGCTTGTTAAAAGTTTGATGCATAAACTGTTCACTCGTACACATGATGTATTATGCTTGAAAAAGACCAGAGAGGTTGAAACATTACATTACATGTGGCTGGATTAAATTGTCCTTTTCACATTCATAACATGGAGTGCTGCTTGCTTTTTTGATCCTATTAGATACCTAAGTAAATTTAAGTAATCCTTATAATACATTACATTTACTCTGCGACCATGTCTTCCAAGAACAAAAGCTGACTGTTCATCTTTTCTAAAATGCCAACCTGAAGATGTTTTACTTGTACACCAATTTTCTGAATCACTGTCCTGTGGTTTATGGGACATAACTAGAGATAAGCAAACTTTCCTCAAACATGTTCCCCAACTTCAAAATTGGCACTAACATTGCAGATTCGGTTCAACATTGGAAAGACGAGAAGCTTAGAAAAAAATCGGCAAACACAGCTTTGTTCATTAACTGATGGGATACAAAAACATCACTGTATTAAGTAAGGCTTTTGTTCTACTTTCTGACTGTGTAGGATAGCGGGCGGGACGTGTTTGATTAGGGAAGAGGGTTGGGAGAGGTCAGAGTAGCATTGGACTCCTCTTTTTTTCTCGACACTTTCTGTGTGAATGTTCCAGGAAGGCAGCCAATCAGGGTGCATTAAACATCCACAAGTTGTAGACACAAGGGCTTGTGTCATTGGCTTGCTTGTGCTGCTGACTGTCTAAGTCACATGTCCTTCAGGATAGCAGCCATTTAACATTTCCACTATTTTCAGAGTAATACTGCTTAGGGACCGTAATGCTGCTGTTGCTCTGTGCTGCTTCATCCTGCTCTATCCGTGCTACACTGAAACATAGCTACTTGATTGCTTTTTAGATAGAATAGGAGGGCACGAGGGTCCATCTGGACATAGGCATTTTTTTGCTGAGAACAAGTGTGATTACCAAATCTGTGTGGGTTACCAAAGCTGTATTTTTTGTGTATAACCAATGATTGCCAAGTATTTGTGTTTCCTTTAAAACGGTTGTTTTTGGCCTAAAAGCAGAGAAAGGCAAATTCTTAATTTTTTACTAAAAAGGTATTTTTTGCCTCAAAACGATAATTGCCAAATCCTTCCATTTCCCCTAAAAAGGCTGTGTTTGTCGTCAAAGCTATGACTGCCAATCTTTACTTTTCCCTAAAAAGGGTGTGTTTGACCTAAAAGCAGTGATTGACAAATTCTTCAGTTTCCCCTAAAAAGGCTATGTTTGGCCTCAAAAAAGTGATTGCCAAATCTTTCACTTTCCCCTAAAAAGTCTGTGTTTTGCCTTACAGCAGTGATTGCTAAAGATGAGCAAACCTTTGAACCTTGGAAGTTCGAATTCTGTTCTGTTGGCCAAATGGACAATATTCACCAAATCAAACAAGTTCGACAGTTTGCTGAACATCTGAACCACATTGAAATCAATGGAAAGCAGAATCAGAAAATGTCTTCAAACGGGCCAAAATGCTGCCAAACGCAGCTTAAATTATTTTACAGTGGAGCCCCACTGTTTTGGCACAGATATATGATTCCAACACAATTACTTAGCATACTTCAACTCCGCGTTCAAACTCAACATGCTACTGAGCCCGTTCATGATCACGAACCTCACACATCCTCATGACTTCCCTGAGGTTGTCTCAGTTTACCCGTTGCATATTATGGTTAGCCAAGGTTCTAGGCAGTTTAAAGTTTTTGGATTCCCAGCACCTGATGTATCATGTATCATTATGTTTTTGGGAAGTGAGTTTTTGGTCATGGGACAAACTCACAGTTTCCTGGTATACATCTGTATGTGACAGAGTCTAGGGAGCAGAACATATAAAAAAAAGTTTGGTTTGAGAACCATACTTGAGGTGAACATGCTCTGGGCAACAAATCCCAAATAAGTCAACAGGGACACAAATTTCAGTTATAAATAGCTATAAAATGGTCATAGTAAGGGTTATAGGGCTGCAAATGAAAGCACAATGAGTTTAAGAGCAGGACAATTGTTTTGCAAAGCAGTATGGATAAGTAAATTACTTAAAGGGGTTCTGTCACCATATCAATCTGTATTACATACCAGTGCATCTCAATGAATTAGAATATCATCGAAAAGTAAATTTATTTTGGTAATTCAATACAAAACATGAAATGCATATATGTTAATGTTGCTGATTATGGCATACAGCCAATGAAAACCCAAAAGGTCATTATTTCAGGAAATTAAAGTAGGGAGCATGAGAGGTTAAAAATCACTCTGCCGTATTCCACAAGACATCAAAGGGTGAATATAATATTGATTTTATTTGTCAACGTGTTTCAGGGCTCCCAGAAATGTCCTGAAACATGGCAATACGACATTGATTTTTGATGATATTCTTACTCATTGAGATGCACTAGTATAACTTTAACAAAAGCCCAGGCCTTGATCAAGGATAAAGGAAGTACTGAAAAATAACAACACAAATAAGTTCTTCTCTAGCCAAAATGCCAACTAAGAGGATCATCAACCAAACATGATGCTTTTTTTTAGGAAAGTTCACTGTACATGTCATAAAAATCTCTGCCACCCTCCTCAGCATTACCTGGTCTTATAGTTGGCATTGGTGATGGTACTCCGCTGCTGGACGGTCTTGGAGTTACTCCTGATAAGGAATTCTCCATCATAGCCACCGCTGGAGAAGATGATGGAGGAAATAGGGGACTAGCACGCCATAAAGGCCAGACAGGAGCAATATGTGATGTGGCACATCGACATGCACTATGGGTTTGGGTGCAGCTGGCTAGCTAACAAAGAGAGGTCCATTCTGTGTTCATTAAATGATCTATATTTCAGCATCGATGCCAATTTATTTTCTTAACCTAAACCACATTTGGGAGGGTTTCAGCTTTCAAAAGAGTAATTTAGACAACCAATGGATGAATTTAACGTCAGGTTATAAGCTTTTATTTACAGAACATGGACATAACTTTTGTCAGGGACTGTAGTCTTTTGGGAAGATGGTCTTGTAGTAGGGTGAACTGGTTGACTTAGCATCGATGCCCAAAACGTTCTTCCACTACAAAGCCAAACCACTTATCCTGCATGAATGCCACCATCTTGCCGCAGATACACAAGTGGTAGAATGATTGGCCTTAGGCCCATGCATCCAGTCCTGGGCCATGTTATCAGCAAAACAAATAAATAAAGTGGACAGGAGTCACAGTTAAACGAGGTGGTTCTTGCCATATTGGATAGTTGCTTAGAGGGGGTGAGAGTCCCCAGATGGCATTGTCCCAGTTGAAGGACTCTGGCGGGAGTTAGACACACAACTGGGAAACTGGGATTTCTGCTTCTTCTATCTCGGTCTCCACCTCGGTCTCCACATCATACTCCTGATGGTATTGGTGACACAGTAGCTTTTGCACTGCAGGTTGAATGCAGCCATGCATGCTGCAAGGTCCTCTGAAGTGTGACATGTGGTTCTCCCGGATGGTATAAGGAAAGGGTCACCTCCATACTGTGAGCTCAGGTCCTCCTCTATCATCTGAGTCCAGCACTGTATGCGCATCTCACTGCAAAGCAGGCCCAAAGTAAGTGGATTCCACTCCAGGTCTGGTACTGATGCACCCTCTGCCCCTGGGGTGGTGATGAAGATGACATAATAATAATAATAATAATAATAATCTTTATTTATATAGCACCAACATATTCTGCATCACTTTACAATTCATAGGTTTATACACATTCATAAGAAACAATTATAAAAAAAATACAATAATTAAAGCAAAAAAACTAATGATGACCCTACTTGTGAGAGCTTACAATCTAACAAAGTGGTGGGGGTAACACAAAGTACAGGTGCCTATTTACAATGATGATCCAGCCAATGTGGGGGGATGGGTAGTAGATAAGAGCAGCATAAGTGGCCACCAGCCAATTTGTGTAGAGCTGTTGGGTCTGGTGGAGTTTGATAGAGTTATGTTCAGAGCAATAGTGAATACCCTATGTCTAAATGACTACAATTAGTGAGAATGATGTGTTCTCCCTAAAAATATTGTTTTTAGGGAGGAGGTAAATATGTTTAAGTTGTGGATAGTCCTAATTTCTTAGGGTACAGCATTCCAGAGGATTGGTGCAGCTCGGGAGAAGTCTTGGAGCTGGGAGTGGAGAGTTTGGATTAATGCAGATGTTAGTCTCAAGTCACTTCGAGAGCGAAAAGATGGATGTGGTGATAGACAGAGATGGGGATGGAGAGGTAGGGAGGTGTAACACTATGAAGAGTTTTGTGGATGAGGACAAGCAATTTGAATTGGATCCTATAGTGTATGGACAGCCAGTGCAATGACTAGCAAAGAGCGGAAGCATCCGTCTAATGGTTAGCCAGATAGGTGACCCTGGCTGCAGCATTAAGGATTGACTGGAGAGGGGAAAGCCTACTGAGGAGGAGGCCAATTAATAAAGAATTACAATAATCAAGGTGGGAATGGATTTGGGCTACAGTGAGGGTTTTAGTTGTTTTCATGGTGAGGAAGGGGCAAATTCTGGAGATTTTCAGGTACAGTTGACAAGAGCGGACAAGAGATTATATATAGGAGGTGAAGAAGAGATTAGTGTCAAACATAACACCCAAACAGCAAGACTGCTGGCTACCCATTACTGTGGTTCCGCACATCAGAGGGAGATGTCAGATTTCGAGAGGGAGGTTAGTAAAGGACAGAATCAGAAGAAGTTCCATTTTGGAAAGATAGAGAGTGAACATGATATTAGAATCTGCGGTTAGGCTAGGGTCACACATGCCAATCCGTTTTTTCAGAATGTTTCCCTTGACATTCGTTTTTTAGGGTGCTTTTTGAGCCTTCTGTGCTCCTGAACGTTTTTTGGACTTAGTTATTGTTTGCCAAAAAGTGCTAGAAAAAACAAATCCGTTTTTTAAGGCACCAAAAAAACGGATCCTTTTTTTTGTAGGGGCCCATGTTAATAAAACAGATCTGTTTTTTTAAGGCACCCAAAAACGTTGCTAGCAATATTTTTGGGTAAAAAATGCTCCTAGCAATATTTTTGAGTGCAGAAAAAAACGGATAGGGTGTTTATTACATATAATCCGTTTTTACATCAGTATTTGGACTTAGAAAAAAAATGCAAAAACCGATGCCAAAAATGGACCAATGCCTTACATGTGACCCTAGCCTTAGACAGTCATTGGCTTTCTGTAATACAGTGGGGATAAAGTCAGGGATGAAGTGTATA
>JARQOC010000002.1:551789791-551854544 GCA_033576535.1 Allobates femoralis | reverse complement strand
TTAACTCTGACTCCTGTCTACTTTATTTATTTGTTTTGCTGATAACATGGCCCAGGACTGGATGCATGGGCCTAAGGCCAATCATTCCACCACTTGTGTATCTGCGGCAAGATGGTGGCATTCTTGCAGGATAAGTGGTTTGGCTTTGTAGTGGAAGAACGTTTTGGGCATCGATGCTAAGTCAACCAGTTCACCCTACTACAAGACCATCTTCCCAAAAGACTACAGTCCCTGACAAAAGTTATGTCCATGTTCTGTAAATAAAAGCTTATAACCTGACGTTAAATTCATCCATTGGTTGTATAAATTACTCTTTTGAAAGCTGAAACCCTCCCAAATGTGGTTTAGGTTAAGAAAATAAATTGGCATCGATGCTGAAATATAGATCATTTAATGAACACAGAATGGTCAGATTTTAGCAAGACAAAAGTTTTGTCACCTGGTCATATAATGAACCAATCCTAGTTTACATCCTCACCTGTGCTCAGTAAATGATCAGTTAATTAGTGGGTGTGCATAAAAAGAATCCCTGCACCCCAAACTTTCACTTGAACTGCAACTTGAGCTCTAACAACATGCCAAAAATCCACCCTGCGACCAAAGCCTTGATTATCAAGAGGCTGAAGATCAGATCCACTGCCGAGGTGGCTGGCACCTTTAATGTGTCTCAGCGTCAAGTACAAAGAATTAAAAAAAAGATTTGAAGAGACTGGAGATGTGATTGACAAGCCCAGGTCCAGCAGACCCCACAAGACAACAGCTCAGGAGGAATGTTTGTTGGTTAGAAAATCCAAAGCAAGCCCCTCTTCCACTGCAGAAGAGCTCCAACAGGCCTGGTCACCTCAAGTCCCTGTGTCAACTAGAACAGTTTGTAGGATTCTGTCTCGAAATGGCCTCCAAAGTCGAATCAGTGCCCAGAAGCCAGCACTAAATAAAAGGCAAATTAAAAAACCGTGTAGCATTTGCAAAGTCTCACAGCCTGCTAAACCGATGGACACTGGAAAAGTGGCAGAAGGTGGATTTCTCTGATGAATCTTCAGTAGAATTACACCACAGCCACCGCAAATACTGCAGGAGACCTACTGGAGCCCGTATGGATCCAAAATACACCCAGAAAAAAGATACATTAGGTGGTGGAAAGATCATGGTTTGGGGTTACATTCAGTATGGGGGTGTGTGAAACATTTGCAAGGCGGAAGGCAATATCAATAGCCCAAAATATCAAGAAGTATTCCAAATCATAAAAGGGGTCAAATTCTGCAGCAAGATGGTGCTCCACCTCATACATCTGTCTCTACAACAAAGTTCCAAAAGAGATCAAGGTGCTCAAGGACTGGCCGGCCGAGTCACCAGACATTAAAATCAATGAACATGTTTGGGGTAGGATGACAGAGGAAGCTTCAAGACAAAACCAAAGAATCTAGATGAACTCTGGGAGGCATTTAAGACTGC
The DNA here is from genome assembly GCA_033576535.1 of Allobates femoralis. Lineage (NCBI taxonomy): Eukaryota > Metazoa > Chordata > Amphibia > Anura > Aromobatidae > Allobates > Allobates femoralis. Next base: position 551,853,092 of record JARQOC010000002.1, on the reverse strand, counting down.
ATTCTTTGCTGTTCCTGGTGACTTCATTAATAAATTGTATGAATCATTGTTGAACCGCATTAATGCAGTCCTTCAAGCTCATGGAGGTCACACAAAATATTAAATATGACTCTAATATCACCACAACTTCATTCACCAGTGTTTGTGACATATATTTGTATTTTGAGTTAATTATTTTTTTGAATATCACATTACTTTCTGTGGGCGACAAAACTTTTGTCTTGCCAAAATCTGACCATTCTGTGTTCATTAAATGATCAATATTTCAGAATTGATGCCAATTTTTTTTTCTTAACCTAAACTAAATTTGGGAGGGTTTCAGCTTTCAAAAGAGTAATTTATACAACCAATGGATAAATTTAACGTCAGGTTATAAGCTTTTATTTACATAACATGGATAAGTGACATAACTTCTGTCAGGGAGAAGATCACCTTCATGAAGGTGTGGGGCATAAGGGTTGGTGTATGTCGAGTTGCCACCGCTGATGACTTTGAGAATTGGCAGGAGGAGGCTGACCGTAAGACAATGTGGCGCCCAGTGAAGAACAGACCTCTCTTTGTTAGCTAGCCAGCTGCACCCAAACCCATAGGGCATGTCGATGTGCCACATCACATATTGCTCCTGTCTGGCCTTTATGGCGTGCTAGTCCCCTATTTCCTCCATCATCTTCTCCAGTGGTGGCCATGATGGAGAATTCCTTATCAGGAGTAACTCCAAGACCGTCCAGCAACGGAGTACCATCACCAATGCCAACTATAAGACCAGGTAATGCTGAGGAGGGTGGCAGAGAGTTTTATGACATGTACAGTGGACTTTCCTAAAAAAAAGCATCATGTTTGGTTGATGACCCTCTTAGTTGGCATTTTGGCTAGAGAAGGACTTATTTGTGTTGTTATTTTTCAGTACTTCCTTTACCCTTGATCAAGGCCTGGGCTTTTGTTAAAGTTATACTAGTGCATCTCAATGAGTAAGAATATCATCAAAAATCAATGTCATATTGCCATGTTTCAGGACATTTCTGGGAGCCCTGAAACACGTTGACAAATAAAATCAATATTATATTCACCATTTGATGTCTTGTGGAATACGGCAGAGTGATTTTTAACCTCTCATGCTCCCTACTTTAATTTCCTGAAATAATGACCTTTTGGGTTTTCATTGGCTGTATGCCATAATCAGCAACATTAACATATATGCATTTCATGTTTTGTATTGAATTACCAAAATAAATTTACTTTTCGATGATATTCTAATTCATTGAGATGCACTGGTATGTAATACAGATTGATATGGTGACAGAACCCCTTTAAGTAATTTACTTATCCATACTGCTTTGCAAAACAATTGTCCTGCTCTTACACTCATTGTGCTTTCATTTGCAGCCCTATAACCCTTACTATGACCATTTTATAGCTATTTATAACTGAAATTTGTGTCCCTGTTGACTTATTTGGGATTTGTTGCCCAGAGCATGTTCACCTCAAGTATGGTTCTCAAACCAAACTTTTTTTTATATGTTCTGCTCCCTAGACTCTGTCACATACAGATGTATACCAAGAAACTGTGAGTTTGTCCCATGACCAAAAACTCACTTCCCAAAAACATAATGATACATGATACATCAGGTGCTGGGGATCCAAAAACTTTAAACTGCCTAGAACCCTGGCTAACCATAATATGCAACAGGTAAACTGAGACAACCTCAGGGAAGTTATGAGGATGTGTGAGGTTCGTGATCATGAACGGGCTCAGTAGCATGTTGAGTTTGAACGCGGAGTTGAAGTATGCTAAGTAATTGTGTTGGAATCATATATCTGTGCCAAAACAGTGGGGCTCCACTGTAAAATCATTTAAGCTGTGTTTGGCAGCATTTTGGCCCGTTTGAAGACATTTTCTAGGCCCTTGATTCTGCTTTCCATTGATTTCAATGTGGTTCAGATGTTCAGCAAACTGTTTGTCGAACTTGTTTGATTTGGTGAATATGTCCATTTGGCCAACAGAACAGAATTCGAACTTCCAAGGTTCAAAGGTTTGCTCATCTTTAGCAATCACTGCTGTAAGGCAAAACACAGACTTTTTAGGGGAAAGTGATAGATTTGGCAATCACTTTTTTGAGGCCAAACATAGCCTTTTTAGGGGAAACTGAAGAATTTGTCAATCACTGCTTTTAGGTAAAACACACCCTTTTTAGGGAAAAGTAAAGATTGGCAGTCATAGCTTTGACGACAAACAGCCTTTTTGGGGGAAATGGAAGGATTTGGCAATTACCGTTTTGAGGCAAAAAATACTTTTTAGTAAAAAATTAAGAATTTGCCATTCACTGCTTTTAGGCCAAACACAGCCGTTTTAGAGGAAACACAAATACTTGGCAATCATTGGTTATACACAAAAAATACAGCTTTGGTAACCCACACAGATTTGGTAATCACACTTGTTCTCAGCAAAAAAATGCCTATGTCCAGATGGACCCTCGTGCCCTCCTATTCTATCTAAAAAGCAATCAAGTAGCTATGTTTCAGCATAGCACGGATAGAGCAAGATGAAGCAGCACAGAGCAACAGCAGCATTACGGTCCCTAAGCAGTATTACTCTGAAAATAGTGGAAATGTTAAATGGCTGCTATCCTGAAGGACATGTGACTTAGACAGTCAGCAGCACAAGCAAGCCAATGACACAAGCCCTTGTGTCTACAACTTGTGGATGTTTAATGCACCCTGATTGGCTGCCTTCCTGGAACATTCACACAGAAAGTGTCGAGAAAAAAAGAGGAGTCCAATGCTACTCTGACCTCTCCCCACCCTCTTCCCTAATCAAACACGTCCCGCCCACTATCCTACACAGTCAGAAAGTAGAACAAAAGCCTTACTTAATACAGTGATGTTTTTGTATCCCATCAGTTAATGAACAAAGCTGTGTTTGCCGATTTTTTTCTAAGCTTCTCGTCTTTCCAATGTTGAACCGAATCTGCAATGTTAGTGCCAATTTTGAAGTTGGGGAACATGTTTGGGGAAAGTTTGCTTATCTCTAGTTATGTCCCATAAACCACAGGACAGTGATTCAGAAAATTGGCGTACAAGTAAAACATCTTCAGGTTGGCATTTTAAAAAGATGAACAGTCAGCTTTTGTTCTTGGAAGACATGGTCGCAGAGTAAATGTAATGTATTATAAGGATTACTTAAATTTACTTAGGTATCTAATAGGATCAAAAAAGCAAGCAGCACTCCATGTTATGAATGTGAAAAGGACAATTTAATCCAGCCACATGTAATGTAACGTTTCAACCTCTCTGGTCTTTTTCAAGCATAATGCATCATGTGTATGAGTGAACAGTTTATGCATCAAACTTTTAACAAGCAATTAAAAGAAATGCTTTAAAAAAAATTGCTTATATCAACAGTATGTAGTTTACAGTGAGCCACATACTGATTTTATAATAGAGTGCAATAATAGTGCTTAATGTGAACAATCTATATAGAACTGATTCTAAAGTACAGATTAATTCATTATAATTATCTATGTGTAACACCTGTGATGATTAAAAAGCAGAATATTTACATGGTGGAGGATCCATCCTCCCCCATCGCCAGTCCCGCCGTATAGGGTCTATTCCCAGCGTCTACCAGGTTTGACCGCACATGCTCAGTGCACGTCATCAATTATGTCATTACGTTATCGCTCACAAGCGCGTGCTTCCAGTTCTACCGCCGCTATCTTTGATGCGGTCCGGTCACCAATATTTTCCCCATATATCTATAAAGATTAATTAAACCCTTTTGGCTTTTTATTATTTATTGTTATAAACTTACTTAGCGGGCATTCATATAATAGCAGTAGCAGGGACCCAGAATTTAACTATAGGTAATACTGGAACCAGTCAAGATATTTTTCCCTATTTAGGGCAGAACCATAGCTGTTAATGTGGCAGTATGCTGAAACTCACAGGGGTGAACCTGAGAGCTCAGCACATACACACATATACTAGACACCCATAACATTCACACAACCAACCACAACCAGTCCACTGCTCATAAAATATAATGTTTTACAACAAACTGGTACATGTAAAAAATGTTTTTATTTTTAATATTAATCAAATACAAAGTTCAAAAGACCTTCTTATGTATATATGCAATACAAAAAGGACAATATGGCAATTTTGGGTTCGCTTCCAATTAATCACCTAAAGAAAAAAAGGATAAAATACTATTAATATAGTCTTTGATGCCATTATAATAGATAATCATATGCACTAATATGGAATGAAGTTGTAACAAACAGGGAAATATTTTTACAAAACATCAAAAACACACCCTTAATTTACGGAGTGCAGCTTAAAATCAACATTCAACCCACTTGGTCTTAGAGTCTGCAATGTAAATATCCACTCTAATTCTTTTTTCTTTAACTTTTTTCTTTACCTCCCCGTCTAAGTGGTGGTACATGATCAATAATCATGAATCATAAATCAGTGTCTTTATGGCCCTTCTCAACGCAGTGTTTAGGTACGGGGAGATCCACCCTCTTTTTGAGAACTGAATATTTATGTTGACTAAAACGAGTCTTGAATTCGCAGGTGGTCTCCCCTATGTGCCTAAGCCCACAGGGGCATTCAAGCATGTACACTACATATTCTGATTCACAAGTAAGGCTGGGGTCACAGTTGACATGAGTTTTTTTTAGTGATTTAACAAAACTCATGCGTTTTTACATGTCCGCATGAGTTTTGTAAGGTGTGTGATGGCTTCCTGCGTTTTTGGCTGCGTTTTTAAATCTGCACCAAAAAATAGTGCATGTACAATTTTTTGGTGCGTTTTGAAAAACGCAAGCATTTTTGTAGAGAACGCATGCGTTTTTATAACATGGGCCCCTATGGAAAACGCATGCAAAAACGCATGTACAATTAGTATCTTTTAGTGCCATTCAAAAACGCATGGGTTTTCCATAGGAGCCCATGTTAAAAAAGCGCATGCGTTTTCTAAAACGCTTGCGTTTTTTTAACATGGGCTCCTATGGAAAACGCATGCGTTTTTGAATGGCACTAATTGTACATGCGTTTTTGCATGCGTTTCCCATAAGGCCCCATATTAAAAAACGTATGCGTTTTTGGAAATGCACCAAAAACGCATGGTACAGTCACACATGCGTTTTTGGTATTAGGGCATGCGTTTTTTAACATGGGGGCCTATGGGTGCGTTTTTACATGCGTGTTTGAAAGCGCAGGTCTCCAAAAACGCTTGTAAAAAATGCTACTGTGACCCTAGCCTAAGGCTGGGGTCACAGTTGGCATGAGTTTTTTTAGTGACTCATGCGTTTTTACATTCATTTTTTCATGTCAGCATGAGTTTTTTAAGGTGTGTGATGGCTCCCTGCATTTTTGGCTGCGTTTTTAAATCTGCACCAAAAAATAGTGCATGTACTATTTTTTGGTGCGTTTTGAAAAACGCACGCGTTTTTGTAGAAAACGCATGCGTTTTTATAACATGGGCCCCTATGGAAAACGCATGCAAAAACGCATGTATAATTAGTACCATTTAGTGCCATTCAAAAACGCATGCGTTTTCCATAGGAGCCCATGTTAAAAAAACGCATGCGTTTTCTAAAACGCATGCATTTTTTTAACATGGGCTCCTATGGGAAACGCATGCGTTTTTGGATGGTACTAATTGTACATGCGTTTTTGCATGCGTTTCCCATAGGGCCCCATATTGAAAAACGCATGCGTTTTTGGAAATGCACCAAAAACGCATGGTACTGTCACACATGCGTTTTTGCTATTAGGGCATGCGTTTTTTAACATGGGGGCCTATGGGTGCATTTTTACATGCGTTTTTGAAAACGCAGGTCTCCAAAAACGCTTGTAAAAAATGCAACTGTGACCCTAGCCTAAGATAGTAATTGATTTTGTACATTTTTTTAAATTGTCTATCCATAAGTTGAGTGCCTTTCATGGTATTGGGCACCGTTTGCAACCGTTGGTGCGTGCTCATGCACGTGAGACACCCGGTTGTTTCTAACCTTCTGTAGCGGCGTATAAAGGTACCTTAAGTACTCTATGTCACAACTGCGGCACCCAGAAAACTAAGTGATACATTGTTTGATTCAGGGTCTCTTTTCAAACATTATGCTGCTCTCAGATATGGCAGCAAAAACCTGGTGATAGATTCTGTTTAAAGAAAGTGTCAAAGGCAAACAACAATTTGCTTAATGGAAACCCATTTTCCCAGTAAGGAAATATGTCTACAATATACTTTATTACTGTCACCAAGTGAAAGTGGACAAGAAAAATGCCGGAAATGTGCATGAATTCTGAGGTTCTTGACCTCCGACAGGAAGCATTTAATAGTCATATTGCATCTCAGAAAGCTTTGACTGCTTTGTCAGAAAAGAACCATACTGGGAATAGTGCCCTGTATACAAAACAGAGAATGTCACATTCCCTTTTAATGGCATTATTGTGTTATCAGAGAAAGGCATTGGATGCTATAGCATGTACCGGATTACCAACATCTGCTTACATTATAATGAAAATGTCTGTCAGAAAAAAAATCCTTAAAATAATAAACTGGCATCAAATGGGGTAATTTTTCTTTTTCAAGACAATTTTGTCATCGTGACATTTAACTGGCATGTCATAAGAATTGAAAGTATTTCCTTTCTAACAAAAAAGCCTCCCCTCTTAATTTACATTTTGCATAGCTATTTTCCGTTCCAACTTTTTTCCACACTGCTGCTAAGAACAAAACCCTCCCACTATTTCTACTGTAACCTTTCTCTTCCTGAATCAGAAAATGCTTTTTTACGCACAGCTACTTTCATGCTATAATCAAACTGACTCTAAAGATTGTACAACTAATGGAAATAATGGACCACCTGTCAACAAGCTGTCGCAAATGTTTTAAATGTTTTAATATTTTTCCTCCCAACGCCTGCACAGACTCTATCTCATTCTTCCGCGCTGCATACGGTAGTTTCCCTATAGTGATATTGAATACTGTTGATTAGCTACTAAACATTCATTGCAGTTACACGTTGTCCCAAAAGATCAGAATGTTCTCTAAGTCAGTGCTTTCCTCCGGCCACCCTTCATGATTTATGGCTATTTATTCTGCTACGTTCTTTTAGTAAAAAAAAATACTGACCAAGGAAAATATGTTCTAATATGACATGTTTACAAAAATGGTATTAAACAATCCAAAACTTGGGTGTTTTGACTTTGAAAAAATATATATTTTCTTTTTTATCACAGTATTGCATTAGAATTGAGAGGAATAGTATTTTCGCAAAAAAGGCTTACCAATATATCCAACAAAAGCGTTTTATTCTATATTCTCTTTCCTTTCTTAGGGTACTTTCACATCAGCGGTTTTTGCCGTTCGCGGCAGATGCGGTGAAAAAAACGCATCTGCCGCGATTACCGCATAACCGCTGCACCTGCGGCACAGTTGCGGCAAGCCCCATAGAATGTCTATGCGGGCTTGCGGCAGGTGCGGCAAGTGCGGTATCGGCACTTGCGGCAGGTGCGGCCGCAAAAAAACGCGGCTGATCGCGGTTATTTTCGCGGACGCACCTGCCGTAAGTGCCAAAACCGCACTTGCCGCACCTGCCGCACACTTACCGCAAGCCCCATAGACATTGTATGGGGCTTGCCGCAACTGTGCCGCAAGTGCAGCGGTTATGCGATAATCGCGACAGATGCGTTTTTTTCACCGCATCTGCCGCGATCGGCAAAAACCGCTGATGTGAAAGCAGCCTTAGATAGAGATTGTGGGCTTTGTTCACACTCTTCACAGTCACTTTTGGTTTCACTGACCACATTACCATGAACTGAAACAAACTCAAAGGCCGCTTTACACACACCAACTTCTGTGTCCAACTTCTGAACAGATCTCTGGTTGCAGTGAAATCATGGACACATTGCTCCATTTGTACACAGCCACAAAATGGAACAATGTGTCCATGATTTCAATGCAACCAGAGATCTGTTCAGAAGTTGGACATAGAAGTTGGTGTGTGTAAAGCAGTCCCAAGACTGATGTCATCTTTGGGCTATCTGTGTCTTTTTTTTGGGAGAAAAAGCTTGCAGTTTTTCGTGCTGGCTTTGCTTTGTTAAAATGTTCTCAAAGGGAGTCTGTCAGCAAGAAATGACTGCTCAAACCAAGTACAGGGGCTTGGTGCACTGCACTCTTGACCGCATTTAACCTACCATTCCACCGAGGGTGTGTTTTTCGCTGCCGGAGTGGCGGTTTTAATCTAAGGTCCCTGCCCCAGTCTTATACTCACCCACTGGCGTTTCCACCTTTTATCAGCACCCGGTTACATCAGTCTCAAGAAATTTGTTACCTGCCAGATTGCTCTCATATGGTGGAGGGTGCAGGAGATCACAACTCACTGCAAGTCTATGAAGCATCATTTTGCCCCTCATAGACTTGTGACATAATTTTGATTTCCGGTCAGTCCTAAGTTGTGGTCACAAGATGTTGCTGTTGGAATGGAACAGCATCGATACAGGTTGAAGACACCAGAGGGTGAGTGCAGGAGTAGAGACTGTGACCTTAGATTTAAAGTATCGCTCCAGCGGTGAAGAAAGAGACTGTGGAGGAGTGCTTTAAGTGCCTCTTCCCACCTAAATGCTTTACATCTATCTCCACCACTGTCTGGCTCCATAAAGCCAGAGCTGCAAATCAAAAAAGGAGGGAGGGATGGTGATGGAGTGATAACAAGTAAGATGGAAGGTGCACCTTTTTGGCCATTTCAAGGATTACCAATTACTTGTACTTGATTTGAACATTCATTTTTTGCTGAAAAACTCCATTTGAGGGTGTAGTCATATGACAAGAGATATTGCAGTGCATGATTTCCATCTTAGGCTACACTTAGCGTATTTCACCATTTACGCAGCATTTTTTAGCGCTACATAAATAAAGGGAAATGCAGCGCCGTAACGCATCTCAGCAAAATCAATGGCTTTTGCTGAAATACATTCACATGGTCCATAACTTTGCAGATGAGCTTTCATCCACAAAAAGAATGAGCACGTCAATTCATTGCGCTTTTTTCAGGACACTTTTTACTCACCTCACTGCACTCCCATGGGGATTTCTCCTCATATCGGCACCATAAGACCTTGTGCAGAACCTTAAACAGCACCATGTGACCCGGCGACATCATTGGTCACATGGTGTTGTGCGGGGTCCTAGAGGCCTTGCTCGCTGCAGCCCGGATCAGAAGGCATCGCAGGCGGTCACCGGGGGAGCAAGGCAAGGTAAGTAAAGCGCAGGAAGAAAAGCGCAAGCTGTTCACACACAGAACACTGCGTTCTATAAAGATCCATTCTTGGTGCAGTTTTGCACCAAAAATGTGTCCTCACAAAAACTCTGCGTGTGAACGTAGCCTTACACTGACAAGCAAAAGGGGAATAATATTTTTAACTTTTAGGCTTCATATCTCACCATCCACTATAGCTTTGAGAATGAGACTTCATTCATGTTATAGACAGTCATCTTGGCTATCTCACACACATATTTGACTTACAAATAATTACTGTATTTTGATGCTAGTTACTATTCACAGACTAACTATGAAGCTGGGTAATCAAAAGGGATATGTGCCAGTAGGGCTCATAATAATCAAAGGGGTAAGACAAAGGCATTGTCAGGTCATGCCAAGAAGGTAGCTGATGAAGACAAAGGGGCTAGGACAATGGGTAGTCAGGAGTCAAGTCAAAGGTCAGCAACAACTGTCCAGAGACTGAACACAAGAACAAGGCATGCAAAACATCACTGAGTTTTAAAGCTACAACTTACACTGATCTGTTAACAGCCAGCAAGTTAAATAGAAAGCCCAGGATGGGTGGAACCACAGAAATCTGACAGCCTTGCATGCCCATGAAATCTAATGGTCAGTTGAGCTTTCACCCCCAGCATTCTTAAAACGCAGTCAGTGGCTGATTTATGACAGCACCCCCTTTTCTAGGGGGCCACTGAGTCACCATGTTTCCCAGAAAACCTTGAATAAAAGGCCCTGACTAAATAATTGGCCTTCAAATCTCAAACTGGAACCCAAGATTTTTCTCCAGGGCCATAACCCCTCACCATGAATAAGATATTGGAGGGTGTTTCAAATCCTCTGAAAATCTATAATCCTCTTGTTTTCCAGACTTCCACTGTCTGACACCAGTGGAGGCAGAGATGATACTAAAATAACAAACTCCTTTAATAAAGGTCTATGAAAAATGTTAAGGATGCAAGGAGAAGGGGGAATGTTTTAATCTAAGATGTCAGGATTGACCACCTCTAAAATTTCATAGGCTCATAGGGACAAATAAACATCGGACTCAACTTTGCCAATGGTACTTTAAGTTAAATGTTCATGGATTTAACAAAACATAATGAATAACTTTAAAAGTCTGATTTCTTGGTCTGTGACCTTATGTTTAAAATGGGTGCTATATGACTAGTGAAAGGTGGGGTGATCACTTTCTAGATGCTTTGAATTGCTGTCATCTATGGACTCCCATCATCTGTGCTATGTGTGGAAACATTTTTTTTATCAAAATCTCTGACAACCCCACGGTATACAGTGGTGATATACATTTGACTGAATATAGTGGGCAATCCTCCCATCTGTGGATCCTATTTGGAAGAAGTCTGTGGTGTCTAGCCATCGAGATCAAGCGGAGCCGGTGAGTTTCCCATGATTCCAAGCCTCGCAGACCTGGACCGTGGGAGTGATTGTTTCCTCACAGAGCCATATGTGGGGGGGCTAATTTTGACTGTCTAATGGTTTTGCTGTGGGTGTAGCAGGGGGGAGTATTTCTTGTCTCATCCTATTGCTATAACCTTTCTGGGACCTTTAGCCCAGTATCTGATGTTGTGGGGGCGTCTGGTGTTGGTTTACCTTCTCAGTGCGGCTTCTAAGTCGTGCTAATTAGTTTGCATATATTCATTTGTGTTGTCAGCTTGCAAAACTTGCTCTGTGAATAGGGCTAGAGGAAGTTGCGCATGTATAGCGGTATTCTTTCCTAAAACGAGTATAAATCTGTGAATTCCACTACGCTGTTTGCTTCATTTTTATTAGCACGGTTGCCTAGTTACTACAGTAGCTGGGGCGCAACCGTAGTGTCTGGTGCTATTCTTCAAGAAGTTTTGCATATACTGTATAATATAACATCCTCTTTTTAGTTATCTTGTTGCTTAGTTACTGACAGATGCACAGCCGTAGTGTCTAGCACTAGAGTTACTCTTGTGCTATTCATCAAATGAAATTGCGCAATTGAAGTAGATTCCATTGTAAGGGCCATTTCACATCAGCGGTTTACGCCGATGTGCAGCAGATCCGGTAGATTTTATATACCTGTATATATATATATATATATATATATATTTTTTTTTTTTTTTTTGAGCCTGTATAGCTATTAAAGGGGTATAGCTCTGTTTGATTAAAGAGGAAGTGAGAAAAATAAAAGGAAAGCAAAGAGACAGGAAAAGGAATAAAGATGTAAAAAAAGAAGAGAGGAAAAGAGATTAATTTGTATGGGAGTGATAACTAGATTACTTCCTCTGTTATAGGTACAATGTATGATATTGTGATTTCTTAAAGGTACAATGTCTAATTTTAGTACTGGTGTTTCTTGGAAGGATTTTGCTTTTAAAAGAATTGTTATATTTTTAGCCTTAAAGCAATACTGTCTACTTTACATAATTATTCTTAGGAGGCCCTGGGATTTAATTTATTACATTGAAATTGCCTATTTTATGTCTTTGTTATCTAGAATATTTTTACTGAGTTACTGATCACGTTAAAACAGTTCCTTTCATTTAATTATTTGAGGGATTATTTTGTCTATGTAGGCTTGACTCCCTCGGTCTATATGATAATCTGATTTGTTAAGAATCAGGGTCCTTGTCTAAACATGTCGTTCAAAGTGAAAAGTAATTACACATCAAAAACAAGTACATTGAAACACAGTCAGCTCTCTCAAAAAGGTCGGAGTTCCAATTCTAAGCCTAAAACTACAAAAAATAGATGTGCAGAGTCAGTTTAACTTGGAACATGGCGTGGATCACCTCGAGCTTCTAGTCCTTTGAAACAGAAACCGAGATTTGATAAGATTGGAGAAGGTGGTGATCTGGACATACATCGTGGACAACCTTTAGATAGGGAATTTCTTTTTGAGCTCTTTAGTGAATTTACTAGTAAAATAAAATTGGACATGGATGATATAAAATCTTCTCTTAACAACATTGATAACTAGAATGGAAACAACGGAGAGAAAAGTTGCTGCTCTAAATAAGCAGGTCAACAGAATTTAAAGAGATCATAGGGGACTGAGAGAGGAGGTTACTTTACTGAGAGATAGATTGACGAGTAAGGGGGACAGAGATAGGATGAGGAACTTGAAAATCAGAGGAATACCTGAGAAGATTATAGGTCCTGAGATTTTGCCTTATATGAAATTGATGGTTAAAAAGACTTTACCGAATCTTACTGACTTGGAGTGCTCGTTTGAAACTGCATATAGACATCCAAAGCCAAAAACCCTTTCTGTAGATTTACCTAGTGATGTCATAGTCCAGTTCAGTTTTCTGCACTCTAAAGGGCAATTTACTGACCATTTAAGGAAAAATGGTTCCCTACCGCCTCCATATGACAAATTGAAGATTTTCTTAGATTTGTCATGTGAAACTTTGCTGAAGCGGAAAGCCCTTAGACTCATTACAGAGATACTTCAAAAGCATGATATTCCTTATCGTTGGGGTTTCCCGACAAGGGTGAATTTTTCACTCAACCACAAAAACTTTTCTATTTCGGATGTAGAAAAAGGTTTAGTTACTCTAAAGGCGGCGTCACATATATCAATATCGCAAGTGACATCGCCGAAAAGTGACGCATCAACGATGTTGTTCGCAATATAGCAAGTGCGTCGTGCTGTGTGACAGCGTGATGCAACTGCGATTTATCGCTGGTCGCAGGTTGACAGGTTTACGAGCATGAACGTAAACCTGTCAATCTGCAACCAGTGATTAGGCTGGATTGCGCCGTCTGACTCCACAATAGTGATGTTGGCGGCGATCCAGCCTACACTGCAGTATTGCTGCGGATCGCTCGCTGGGTTGATCCCAGCCCAGCGAGTGATGGCTCCGCCCACATTGCTGTGGCATCACCGGCAACATGTTGCAGAGTGACACCAAGGCTGCGATGTCGGAAGCGAGCGCGCACATGCGCATCGCTTCCGACATCGCAGCCTTGGTTGACACGTGTGACGCCGCCTTAAGAGAGATTCATCTTACTGGTAATGGTGTTACATGAAATCTCATTTACATTACACATGGGCCAAATATTTTTTTAACTTTTCTGGTTTTTTTGGATGCCTAACTTTCTGGGCCTCTTGGAGACTTTCTCTCTGGTCATGTTGAACTTCTCCTTATAGTTTTTTTTAGTTTTTTTTATTCTCTTTTGTTTTATCTTGTTAGAGACATGGAAAGCTTGTTCTTTTTTTCGATTGAGTTTCAGATATCATTTCCACCTTTTCACTTTTTAAAGTTACAACATGATCTATTAACAGCTACTTACTTTCCTTATGACAACCAGATGTCTATCACTTAATGTAAATGGACTGAATTCACCTCAAAAGTGCTTTTTGCTTTGGAGAGAGTTAAATAGGTTAAATGTGGATGTTGCAGGTATTCAGGAGACTAAAGCCCTTTTCACATCTATGCTGACTCTGCGCTTGCCTGCTCTGCCTGCCCTGCACTAGCGCAAACACAAGTGCAAGTGCATTTACAGGCAAGTGCAGGCAAGCGCATAGGTGCATGGATGCACTGCTCTTGCGCTCACCTGCACTCGGTGTGCCCATTACCTGCTGTGGCCGAGCGCAGGAGACGATATCCCAGAAACGCAAGTGAGAATAAGCTGACGTCACCGCGCATGCACTTGGCCCGACGCACCTGGAAACACGTATTGTGATGTTTCCGGGTGCGTCAGGACTAGCGCATGCGCTGTGACAGATGAGCAATCACACTTGCGCTTCCGGGATGCGGTCTCCTGCGCTCGCCCATAGTAGGTAGTGGCAGCGCGAGCGCAAGGGCTCTGCAGCTAAGCGCCGATGCGCTTGCCTGCATTGGCCTGTGATAGCACCTGCGCTTCCACTTATGCTAGGGCAGTGAAGGCAAACGCAGGGGCGCATAGATGTGAAGTAGGCCTTAGTACGCTAAAAATGATTCCCCTAAATTTGAAAATAAAAAGTGTCTCAACATACTCCTGGCTTCCAATGTAAAGAAAAAAGCCGGATTGGCGTTTTTGATTAAATCTACAGTTAAATTTGAACAAATAGTATATATAGCGGATACGGAGGGTAGATTCCAGATCTTGATTTGTAGACTTGAGAACTCTTTATACACATTGGTGAATCTTTATTCACTGAATAACGGCCAAATTAAGTTTTTTTAAAAAATTATGAATTTGGTTAAAGAAATTCAACAGGGGGCCTTAATTCTCTTTGCAATTTCAATGCTATCCCTAATGTGCTTTTAGATACCACTAATATACGCAGACAGAAAAATATTATTCTGGACCCGTGGATTCATAAAGAGGATCTTTATGATGTCTTTTGGTGTTTGCATTCATCTGCAACGGAATATTCCCATTGTTCTAATTTACATTTTTCTTTGGCTAGAATTGATTTTGTTCTTTCAGATAATAGAACATTGCAAGGATTTAAACAATTGATATCCTCCCACGAATGTCAATTTTGTTTGAACTTATCAATAAATATAGTCCCTCTCCTCATAAACCATACAGAGCTAACTCTTTTCTCTTTCTGCACCCTAAATATAGAGATGAGATCTTGAAAGTTATAGATTCCAATTTTAGAGAAAATAATGTGGATAATATTCTCATTACTACTCTATGGACAGCACACAAAGCTATAGTCAGAGGTGCTCTCATCCAATTACAATCTAGGATGAACAATGAGAATGAGAAATCCAAATTTCTTGTAGATCAGATTAGAGACCTAGAGAGTGCCCAAGCTTCTGACTTATCGGAAGACACTCAGACAACTTTTACAGCTTAGAGTTGAATTGAGTTCAGTTTTAACAAAGGAATATGAGAAAATGATAGTCTTCTAAATCTAAATACTATTCATGTATGAAAAAAAACAACTTAAGATTCAGAGAGTTAAATCAAGAATCTTGAAAATAAAGGGAGCGCACAAAGTGGTGTATAAAAATCCAGAGGAAACTTCAGAAGAATTTTGAAACTTTTACAGTCATTTATATAACCTGAAAGAAGACTGTTCTACGGTGCGCCCTTCTACATAATCTATTGATAGGTATCTTGATTCTTTGAAATTACCTACATTATTATTATTTATTTATTTATATAGTGCCATTAGGTTCTATAGTGCTTTACATGTGAAGAGGAGAGAACGAGGATAAATACAGTGCATATGGACAATCAAGTCTTGCAGATACAGGAGGGGAGATGACTCATTATATGAAGATTTGACTAATCTTAATTCTCCTTTTACTGAAAGTGAGGTCGCTGGTACTATTTGTTCCTTAAAGAACGTGAAATCTCCTGGTCCAGATGGCATCCCAAGCAAGAATTATAAAATATTTTTGGTCCTGCTTCTTGCATGCTTCACTAGTTTGATGAATGCGGTCACCAATAAAACATGTCTTCCTGCTGAAATGTTGAAAGCTATAATTTCTGTTATCCCAAAAGATAAGAGAGATGCCCAAGATGTTGCAAATTATAGCCCCATTTCACTTTTGAATTCGGATACTAAGATAATATCTAAAATTATGGCTTTGGGTTTCCAAAAAAATTTAAACAAACTAATACACCCAGATTAGTTGGGCTTTTTGCAGAATAGGGGGACCTCCGATGCAACCTGTAGGGCTATTAATAATATTTCACATGTGGAAAGATCTGGAATGCTGATGTTAGCCTTATTAGTTGACGCAGAAAAGGTGTTTGATCGGGTGCATTGGGGGTTCCTCTTTGGTAATTTGGGTTATTTTGGTATACAAGGATCTTCTTATAATGTTATTTCAGCCTTATACTCCAATACCTCTGCGAGAATCTTAACTAATAGCTATCTTTCTGGGAAAATTAAATTGATCAATGGTACCAGGCAGGGTTGTCCCCTCTCCCCTATTTTATTTGATTTATTTTTGGAGCCTATAATTGAAAAAATTAGAATTAACCCAGATATTAGGGGAATCCCTTTGTGTAGCAGGAATCTGAAGACCTCATTTTTTGCTGAAGACCTCTTGGTCACTTTGACAGACCCTTTATGGTCCAAGGGGTCACCTGGTAGAAGCTAATGCTGACTTCTCCAAAGTTTCGTTTTATAAAATGCATGTTTGCAAGATGCAAGTCTTACATTTCTTACAAGTCGCTGGACCTTTTGAAGACAAAATTTAATTTTTCATGGGACACTTCACATTTTTCTTATTTGGGAATTCAGATTACCAAGCCGTTATCTAACATTATTAATAAAAACTTTTGAATTTATATTCCACCTTAAAAAGGGATATTTCACACCTGTCTAACACTGAAATATCTTGGTTAGGGAGGATTAATGCATATAAACTTTTTGTTCTTTCTAACATCATATACCTTCTTCGATCTATTCCAATTCATGTTCCTAAAAAATATCTTCAACTCTTACAAAATCAGTTGTCAGACTTTGTTTGGAACAAAAAGAGGCCTATGGTTGCAAAAGCGATCTTACATAAAACATTCTTAAAGAGGACCTGTCACTCCCCCCTGCTGCATGGCAAGCTAAATGAAGCACTGAATGCAGCATTCAGGGAAGGGGTCCCCCATGTGTCTGTGTGCTGTGTACCCTGAGATATAGCCTTAGTAAAACTCACTGTTAGAAGCCATGAGGGCAGTCACTGGTGCAGGAACCAGCTCGATGGACAGAGGACATTTCCTTCCCCTCTGCCTGTCTGGAATCTGGAGCTGACGTCAGGAAAAATGATTTTAATGCTGTTTGAGGCAGGATGAGTTACAGAGAGGAGGAGGGCAGAGCTAGCACAGCAGAAGCAGCACAGAGAGACAGAGGGGGAGGGAATGGCCTCTGTCAATTGAGCTGGCTCCTGCACCAGGGAATGCCCTCATGGCCTCTAACAGTGAGTTTTACTAAGGTTATATCTCGGGGAACACAGCACACAGACACATGGGGGACCCCTCCCTGAATGTAGCAGACATGCTGCATTCAGTGCTGCATTTGCCATGAAGCAGGGGGGTTACAAGTCATCTTTAAAAGGTGGATTAGGTCTTCCTAATTTACAGTCATATTATATTGCTTCATTGGTAACTGGTTTCAGGAGATGGTGGGATTCTACAGAGACACCTTCTTGGGTTCATATTGAGAAATTATCCATGTGTAATAGTACTTTTATGTTAACATCTGACTTGACTAACTGTAAAACTCGCCTTCCAACTGAAGTTACTATTCGAGCTTCTGTCCAGGCATAGAAAGATCTTACGAGGACATTGAAACAGATGTTTGCTCTGATGGAACCCTCTTGGATCCAGTTGGATTTTTTCTGTAGTTTACTTCTAGGTTTGGATGTCTCCTTGTAAAAGGAACAAGGCAGTTTAGTTGTGAGTGACATCTTAGATAATGGAGCTTTGAGATCCTTTGCTTACTTATGTGAAAAATATGGTCTACTGTCTGAAAAGGGACAATGGAGTCGACTTGATAAGTTCTTGAAAAAAGTGAGAATAAATTTTAATCTTCCTGAAAATATTGTGGAGTTGTTATGCTTCTGCATAGACATACAGTGTTGGCCAAAAGTATTGACACGCCTGCAATTCTGTTAGATAATACTCAGAATCTTCCTGAAAATGATTGCAATCACAAATTCTTTAGTATTATTATCTTCATTTAATTTGTCTTCAATGAAAAAAAAAAAGGAAGAATTGTCCTAAAGCCAAATGGGATATAGTTCCACACCAAACATAAAAAAGGGAGTGGACAAAAGTATTGGCACTGTTAGAAAAATCATGTGATGCTTCTCTAATTTGTGTAATTAACAGCACCTGTAACTTACCTGTGGCACCTAACAGGTGTTGGCAATAACTAAACCACACTTGCAGCCAGTTGACATGGATTAAAGTTGACTCAACCTCTGTCCTGTGTCCTTGTGTGTACCACATTGAGCATGGAGAAAAGAAAGAAGACCAAAGAACTGTCTGAGGACTTGAGAAACCAAATTGTGAGGAAGCATGAGCAATCTCAAGGCTACAAGTCCATCTCCAAAGACCTGAATGTTCCTGTGTCTACCGTGCGCAGTGTCATCAAGAAGTTTAAAGCCCATGGAACTGTGGCTAACTTCCCTAGATGTGTACGGAAAAGAAAAATGGACGAGAGATTTCAACGCAAGATTGTGCGGATGGAGGATAAAGAACCTCGACTAACATCCAAACAAGTTCAAGCTGCCCTGCAGTCCGAGGGTACAACAGTGTCAACCCGTACTATCCGTCGGCGTCTGAATGAAACAGGACTGTATGGTAGGATACCCAGGAAGACCCCACTTCTTACCCCAAGACATAAAAAAGCCAGGCTGGAGTGTGCCAAAACTTACCTGAGAAAGCCTAAAACGTTTTGGAAGAATGTTCTCTCTTTTTGGGCAAAGGCATCAACATAGAGTTTACAGGAGAAAAAAAGAGGCATTCAAAGAAAAGAACACAGTCCCTACAGTCAAACATGGCGGAGGTTCCCTCATGTTTTGGGGTTGCTTTGCTGCCTCTGGCACTGGACTGCTTGACCGTGTGCATGGCATTATGAAGTCTGAAGACTACCAACAAATTTTGCAGCATAATGTAGGGCCCAGTGTGAGAAAGCTGGGTCTCCCTCAGAGGTCATGGGTCTTCCAGCAGGACAATGACCCAAAACACACTTCAAAAAGCACTAGAAAATGGTTTGAGAGAAAGCACTGGAGACTTCTAAGGTGGCCAGCAATGAGTCCAGACCTGAATCCCATAGAACACCTGTGGAGAGATCTAAAAATGGCAGTTTGGAGAAGGCACCCTTCAAATATCAGGGACCTGGAGCAGTTTGCCAAAAAAGAATGGTCTAAAATTCCAGCAGAGCATTGTAAGAAACTCATTGATGGTTACCAGAAGCAGTTGATCGCAGTTATTTTGGCTAAAGGTGGTGCAACCAAGTATTAGGCTGAGGGTGCCAATACTTTTGTCTGGCCCATTTTTGGAGTTTTGTGTGAAATGATCAATGTTTTGCTTTTTGCTTCATTCTCTTTTGTGTTTTTTCACTGAAGACAAATTAAATGAAGATAATAATACCAAAGAATTTGTGATTGCAATCATTTTCAGGAAGAAACTGAGTATTATCTGACAGAATTGCAGGGGTGTCAATACTTTTGGCCAACACTGTATAAGTTGGAAAACTAATTCTTTATGCCAGCTTTTGAATGGAGATAAAACTCTTACTAGACCACAATATCTAGGTAATTGGGAAATGGAGTTTTTGAGAGATGGTGTTTTAAATGGTCAGTCCTACATTAATATTTTAAAGTTGACACACCTACATTCTATATGCTTCTCTAATAGAATCCCAGTTCAAGATTTTTACTAACTGGTATTTTACGCCTTCTTAATTGCATTTGATTGACTCACGCAATTCTGCGGAATGTTGGAGGGATTGTAGTTGTGTGGGGTCTATTAGACATATATTTTGGTTTTGCCGGAGATAAACTATATTTTGGCAGGATGTCCAAGATTTGGTAAATTCGGTTATGAGACTTAATCTGAAACTTACAGCTTCAATGGTTCTGATTTACTGGGAATCACTGATCTGCCTAGAAGAAATAGAACCCTTGTCTTGCATGTCATTTTAGCGGCAAAATCTCTGATTGCATCCTTTTGGAGAACTTTTGAGGTTCCTATAATAGCCACTCTTATGGCTATACTTTCGAGTCATCTAATCTATAATTGCCGTAGTGCACTTCCGTCATATTCGGCACCACTTCCGTCGTCGTGGATGTGGCTGCCAAACATACGGAAGTGCGTTAGGGACACTCACACACACACACACACACACTCACATACAGACACACACACACTCACATACAGACACACACACACTCACATACAGACACACTCACATACAGACACACTCACATACAGACACACACACACTCACATACACACACATACTCACACACACACACACTCCAGTATACTTACCCCGCCGTCATCCCGCTACACGGCTCCCGGCGTGGCTCCGCCCACCTCGCGGCACTCCCGCCGTGGCTCCGCCCACCTCGCGGCACTCCCGCCGTGGCTCCGCCCACCTCGCGGCACTCCCGCCGTGGCTCCGCCCACCTAGCCTGCGCTGACCACAGAGCCCCCGTCCTGCGCTGACCACAGAGCCCCCGTCCTCTGCTCACCACAGAGCCCCCGTCCTGCGCTCACCACAGAGCCACCGTCCTGCGCTCACCGCAGAGCCACCGTCCTGCGCTCACCGCAGAGCCACCGTCCTGCGCTCACCGCAGAGCCACCGTCCTGCGCTCACCACAGAGCCACCGTCCTGCGCTCACCACAGAGCCACCGTCCTGCCCTCACCACAGAGCCCCCGTCCTGCCCTCACCACAGAGCCCCCGTCCTGCCCTCACCACAGAGCCGCCGTCCTGCGCTCACCACAGACCCGCCGTCCTCTGCTCACCACAGAGCCGCCGTCCTCTGCTCACCACAGAGCCGCCGTCCTCTGCTCACCACAGAGCCGCCGTCCTCTGCTCACCACAGAGCCGCCGTCCTCTGCTCACCACAGAGCCGCCGCACTCACTGCTGACCACAGAGCCGCCGCACTCACTGCTGACCACAGAGCCGCGCACTCACTGCTGACCACAGAGCCGCCGCACTCACTGCTGACCACAGAGCCGCCGCACTCACTGCTGGCCACTGAGCCGCCGCACTCACTGCTGGCCACTGAGCCGCCGCACTCACTGCTGACCACAGAGCCGCCGCACTCACTGCTGGCCACTGAGCCGCCGCACTCACTGCTGGCCACTGAGCCTCCCCACTCACTGCTAACTACTCACCCACCGCACTCACTGCTAACCACAGAGCCCCCGTCCTGCGCTGACCACAGAGCCCCCGTCCTGCGCTGACCACAGAGCCCCCGTCCTGCGCTGACCACAGAGCCCCCGTCCTGCGCTGACCACAGAGCCCCCGTCCTGCGCTGACCACAGAGCCCCCGTCCTGCGCTGACCACAGAGCCCCCGTCCTGCGCTGACCACAGAGCCGCCGCACTCACTGCTGACCACTGAGCCGCCGCACTCACTGCTGACCACTGAGCCGCCGCACTCACTGCTGACCACTGAGCCGCCGCACTCACTGCTGACCACTGAGCCGCCGCACTCACTGCTGACCACTGAGCCGCCGCACTCACTGCTGGCCACAGAGCCGCCGCACTCACTGCTAACCACTGAGCCGCCGCACTCACTGCTGACCACTGCTCACAGCTAGTCTATTATATAATTTCCGTAGCTGACTTCCGTCTGACCGGCGCTACTTCCTGTTCGCGTAGCTCGGAACTTTCTCCAGGACTCTGTCCGGGCACGCAAAGCAATGGCCGCTAAGCGGCCATTGCGAGCAGTAAACGAGCGAACAACCGCGAACCACCACCACCACGCACATCTGACCGCCTGGCCCTTGGAAACTGGCTGCCGTGCACTAGCATGGAGCTGGCAGGCTCCCATCACTTACCCACTGGGGAAGGATCACTTCCAGCACCTCCTCACATAGCAGTACTCTTGGACTTCTGAATCTCATCGTCCTCTCCTCACTCAGACACCTGCCAGGTTCCTATCCAGCCTGCTCACTCACAGGTGCAACCCAGTGAGTCAATCAGCACATCTTCACTCACACACAGACCTGAGATGTGATTAACCCCCTGTGCACCATTCAGGTTTAGCCCAGCAAAGCACTCATCCCCACAGGTTCAGCCGCTCATTAGGCTCATGAATGTATCGGATCTTCAGCACTCACACTCAGCTCATGAAAACCCTTCAGCTCTTAACCCCCTGTATATCGGACAGGTTTCACACACCACACACAATCAGGAAAACCGGCCCATGTGAACACAGATCTGCATTGATAACCCGTCTGATGCACCCGGCCAGGGGACACGTCACCACACCTCACTTTCTCCGCACAGCAATGCACTCATCCCAACAGGTTCAGCCACTCATTAGGCTCATGAATGTATCGGATCTTCAGCACTCACACTCAGTTGTTTTACTCAACTCATGAAAACCCTTCAGCTCTTAACCCCCTGTACATCAGACAGGTTTCACACACCACACACAATCAGGAAAACCGGCCCATGTGAACACAGACCTGCATTGATAACCCGTCTGATGCACCCGCCCAGGGGCCACGTCACCACACCTCACTTTCTCCGCACAGCAAAGCACTCATCCCCACAGCTTCAGCCGCTCATTAGGCTCATGAATGTATCGGATCTTCAGCACTCACACTCAGCTGTTTTACTCAGCTCATGAAAACCCTTCAGCTCTTAACCCCCTGTACATCGGACAGGTTTCACACACCACACACAATCAGGAAAACCGGCCCATGTGAACACAGACCTGCATTGATAACCCGTGTGATGCACCCGGCCAGGGGCCACATCACCACACCTCACTTTCTCCGCACAGCAAAGCACTCATCCCCACAGGTTCAGCCGCTCATTAGGCTCATGAATGTATCGGATCTTCAGCACTCACACTCAGCTGTTTTACTCAGCTCATGAAAACCCTTCAGCTCTTAACCCCCTGTACATCGGACAGCTTTCACACACCACACACAATCAGAAAAACCGGCCCATGTGAACACAGACCTGCATTGATAACCCGTCTGATGCACCCGGCCAGGGGCCACATCACCACACCTCACTTTTTCCGCACAGCAAAGCACTCATCCCCACAGCTTCAGCCGCTCATTAGGCTCATGAATGTATCGGATCTTCAGCACTCACACTCAGCTGTTTTACTCAGCTCATGAAAACCCTTCAGCTCTTAACCCCCTGTACATCGGACAGCTTTCACACACCACACACAATCAGGAAAACCGGCCCATGTGAACACAGACCTGCATTGATAACCCGTGTGATGCACCCGGCCAGGGGCCACATCACCACACCTCACTTTCTCCGCACTTCACTCACTTTCTCCGCACACATACACACACACACACACATACTCCGCTATACTTACCACCGGCCCTGCATCACCGACATCTCGCCGCCCCCGAACTACTCGATCAAATATCGCATCCAATAACTCTCGCCAAACTTCCCGGACCCCATATTGGATCCAGTCGTCCGCGGGCGCCGACATGTCAACTCAGGATCCAGCCGCCAGGGAAGACGTAGGGTCGGTGCTAACTATAGCGAAGTGTCTGTGTGTGTGTGTGTGTATGTATGTATGTGTGTGCTGACCACTCTGCCCACAGCGCTGCACTCAGCACTCTGCCCACGCCACTGTGCTCACCAATCTCACCGCACTCACTGCTAACCACTGAGCCACCGCACTCACTGCTAACCACTGAGCCACCGCACTCGCTGCTAACCACTGAGCCACCGCACTCGCTGCTAACCACTGAGCCACCGCACTCACTGCTAACCACTGAGCCACCTGTATACACACAATTTATTTCACCCCACTCCCCTAACTATTAGTAAATATACTATATATGGATTCTACACTACCCAATTCTTTTGAATCGCCCCGCCATCTATATATATATATATATATGTGATTATATAGGAATTATCAGTATTATGTATGTGATTATGTATAAATTAGTGAGTCGCGCCTATTCTGCAAGGACTCGCAACGCCCGCTTGGCGGCCATTGCGAGTGAGGCTTTGCGAATCAGTGGCGCCGGCAATGCTTCACAGGTCGCGTGGGCGCTGCGCCCACGCCCACGACGGAAACAGCGCCGAAACTTACGGAAGTGTGTTAGGGAAATTATATATTACATACTGATAATCTATTTTATAATTGCTGTAGCGACTTCCCTTGCACACGCCGCTACCTCTGTGGCTTTGTTCGTGGACGCGCATCGCCCACGCGACTCACTTGCAATGCCCGCGAAGGGGGCGTTGCGAGTCGTTGCAGCAGCCCGAGCAATGCCCTATACACAGATTCTAGAATCCCGATGCAATACTGATAATCTATTATATAATTGCCGTAGCAACTTCACTCGCACACGCCGCTACCTCCGTGGCTTTGTTCGTGGGCGCGCATCGCCCACGCGACTCACTCGCAATGCCCGCCAAGGGTGCGTTGAGATTCGTTGCAGCAGCCCGAGCAATGCTCTATACACAGATTCTAGAATCCCGATGCAATCGCATCGGGCTCACAGCTAGTAATTTATATGAGTATTAATTTGCTCTTAGAGAAAATGCTTGCGGGAAATACCAGGATAAGTGGGGGATTGCATAACTACGTTTGCTCCGAATGTAGTTTTGGATTAAATTAAGGTGATGTGTGGTCCTTTCATTAATGTACATTTCTGAATTTTACATTTCAGATAACATAGTTTGACTAATCTTTATATGGTTGTTTTAATCATATAGTATATCTCATTTTAACTCGTATTTTATTTATTTTTTTAATTGTTTTTTTTTCTTCCATGTCATTGTATATAGTTTTATTGTTTGTTCTCTTATGTTTATTTTCTTCTGCATAATCTGTTACATGATATTGTACATCTGTGCTACTGTATTCTTTCAATTCTTTGTATATGAAGCTTTGATGTGATGACTAATTTTGTAAATAGTTAATAAAAACATTTGGAGATAAAGGCCTGAGCAGCAACAAAAAATCTAAAATTTGCTCAAAGTTTAGTCTTCTATCTGACCATTGACAGATACTAACAATTCCCCAAATCATAATTTCTTTCAGCAGATGAATTTTTTTTCAATAAAAATGGCATTTAGCCTCATATTGGTAAGCATTTTTATTACCCTTAGCCCCTTCCTGACCCTTGACGTAATACAACGTCAAGGGTCAGGTCCCAGTGTTTGATGTGAGCTCCAGTGCGGCTGATCTCATCAGCTGAGATGTCGGGCTTCCAGCACCGATCAGATCTGGGATCCGATCAGTGCTGTTAACCCCTTGGATCCCGCTGTCATTCACTGACAGCGGGATCCATAGCCACCGCGGCGGGGAATGCGTAGATCCTGCTATAATATCGCAAAATCTCTGTCACTCATGTGTTAGCCCTGGGTCCTGCCTAGATCCTGGAAGCTATAAGAGACCACTTCCTGTAGTGGCTGGCAAGCACTGCCAACCACTCACAGTGCGCAATTGTGACAGGTCCTGATGTGCTGCAGCTCATCAGGACCTGTCACAAGTGATTGGACCCTGCAGCAGTTTAACTCCCTATGGGGGTGTATAAAGTGAAGAATTAATCAATAAATAAAGTTTTTACAAACATGTAAAAAAAAAAACTTAAAAGTTCAAATCACCCCCTTTTCTCCCATTCAAAATAAGAGAATTAAAAAAAAAAAAAAAAATGCATATTTGGTATCGCCGCATTCATAAACGCCCGATCTGTCAATATATTAAATCAATTTATGAGAGCCGTAAACTGCGTAATGGAAAAAATGGTCCAAACGCCAAAATTATGTTTTTTTAATCAATGTTACATTGATATAAAATGCAATAACGGGCGATCAAAACAGCGTATCCACCCAAAAATGGTTTCATTAGAAACATCAGCTCAGGATGCAAAAAATAATTTTTTTTCAAACCTCTAAATTTTTCTTCACCACTTGGATACCAGTAAAAGTATACATGTTTGGTGTCTACAAGCTCATACTGACCTGAGGTGTAACAACGTCATGGCAGTTTTACCATATAATTAGAGATGGGCGAGTCCTAAAAGACTCGGAATCGCAAGACCCCAACGAGTCCGAGTCAAGGACTCGGGACTCGTTGCGAGTCCAGCGAGTCCAATGTTAATGAATAGGGATCCGAGTAATAGCGAATAATGACATTTACAACTCGCTGATGTGTCTCTGAAAGTGTGCGAGTCCAAACTCGCTGGTTTTTCTCTTATTTTGAGGCTTGTAGCCGATGATGCGAGGGAAGCGATTCTCCAGCACACACCATGCTTTAAGGAAACAGGAAACGAGTCGCGCTGACAGGCGCACACACAGAGCAATCCATTCATCATTGCAATCATGGCAGCAGGCCGTGGCACGGTGAACACACTGCGTCTTATTGCACTTGTGGAGGCTCGTCCATTTCTATGGCTCCCTACAGATCCTGACTATGGGGATACGACCCAAATTAATACAGCCTGGAGAGAGATCGCCCAAGAGATGTTCCCTGCGTTCCATCGGAGTGACCATGAGGAACAGAGCAATCTAAGTAATGAGTTCACACGTTATATATTGCATTTACTGTATATATACTCGTGTATAAGCCGACCCGTGTATAAGCCGACCCCCCTATTTTTGCCCCCAAAAACTGTGAAAACATATTGACCGCCATCCTGGTATACAGCGGCTATCACTGGTAGACAGCCCCCCAGCAGAGTATACACCTCCCCCTGCAGAGTATACAGGCCCCAGAAGGGTATACATGCCCCCATATTGTGGTATACAGGCAGGGGCGGACTGGCCCAGGTGCCACGGGTCATGCGGCTGCAGGAGCCTGAATAATCCGCATGTCCCTGAAGCAGCAGGCGGAAACGGAAGCTCCTGGCCGCGCGATGACGTCATCAGCGCGCGGCTGCGTCCGGGAGTGAGCGTCTGTGAGTGGCGTGCGGCTGCGACTGTTAGCGAGCGGCTGTGAGGAGCGCGAGGCTGCGGCTGGGAGAGAGCCATAGGAGAATGCGGGAGCTGCGGTGACTGTGAGGCGGCCGCCAGTCATCACCCCCCCCCCCCCCTGTAATCACCTGTGTCGGGCCGGTGAGGGAGGGTTGCGACCCAAACTGTAGGGTGCCAGTCAGTCCCTGTATACAGGGCCCTCAGTGTGTGTACAGGCCCCCCAGCAGTGGGTATACAGGGCCCCCAGCAGTGGGTAGACAGTGGCCCAGTGGGTTTACAGGGCCCCCAGCAGTGGGAATACAGGGCCCCCATAGCAGGGTATACAGTACCCTGAATGTGTTATCATGCTCCACCGCATAGTTGCCTGTATTTGGATGGGGTCACAACAGTACACTTAGTTTAAGGTCTGATCCTCCTGGCTCTTTCGGCCAAGGGGTTGGGTGTATATAAATACCACTAATGACCAGAGTCTGGTGCCCGCACTATTACATTCTCTATGCGTTGACATGTGTCCTGCCTCATTTGTGATTGTGGCCACGTGAGCTCAATGTCCGTAATGCTGTTGATGATGTTCCACACTGTCGTGTCACTGTGCCTTGTATACACATTACACACACAAAATGAATAAAATGTTATTGTTGATTTGTACACATACTTTTGTTGTTTCAAATATTACACATCTCTAAACCCGGTTTGCAATCATTTCACAGTTGACCATCTTAAAAAACGGTGGAGGAGCTGCCGGGACCAGCATAGGAAGCAGTACCGGCAGTACTCAGAGAGAGAACCGGGAGCCGCTCCATTGCTGAACCACTACCACTTTTACGACCGGCTGTCCTTCCTTCACCCGGTGGCCCGTATGCCAAGGTATGTGTCTGCAGCACTGTTGTGTACATTTAGTATTATTTATTAATATATACATTAGGTTCCAATTCGGCTCTGTGGGTAGCAGAGTATACACGTGGCTCTGTGGGTAGCAGAGTATACAGGCGTCTCTGTGGGTAGCAGAGTATACAGGCGGGTCTGTGGGTAGCAGAGTATACAGGCGTCTCTGTGGGTAGCAGAGTATACAGGCGGGTCTGAGGTAGCAGAGTATACAGGCGTCTCTGTGGGTAGCAGAGTATACAGGCGGGTCTGTGGGTAGCAGAGTATACAGGCGGGTCTGAGGTAGCAGAGTATAAAGACGGCTCTGTGGGTAGCAGAGTATACAGGCGGCTCTGTGGGTAGCAGAGTATACAGGCGGGTCTGTGGGTAGCAGAGTATACAGGCGGGTCTGAGGTAGCAGAGTATAAAGACGGCTCTGTGGGTAGCAGAGTATACAGGCGGGTCTGAGGTAGCAGAGTATACAGGAGTCTCTGTGGGTAGCAGAGTATAAAGACGGGTGTGTGGGTAGCAGAGTATACAGGCGGGTCTGTGGGTAGCAGAGTATACAGGCGGGTCTGAGGTAGCAGAGTATAAAGACGGCTCTGTGGGTAGCAGAGTATACAGGCGACTCTGTGGGTAGCAGAGTATACAGGCGGGTCTGTGGGTAGCAGAGTATACAGGCGGGTCTGAGGTAGCAGAGTATAAAGACGGCTCTGTGGGTAGCAGAGTATACAGGCGGGTCTGAGGTAGCAGAGTATACAGGCGTCTCTGTGGGTAGCAGAGTATAAAGACGGGTGTGTGGGTAGCAGAGTATACAGGCGGGTCTGTGGGTAGCAGAGTATACAGGCGGGTCTGAGGTAGCAGAGTATAAAGACGGCTCTGTGGGTAGCAGAGTATACAGGCGGGTCTGTGGGTAGCAGAGTATACAGGCGGCTCAGTGGGTAGCAGAGTATATAGGTGATGAGAATAGGGTTAATAGATGGTGCTACAGTGTTGGGGCGTGCTAGAGGGAGCAGAGATCCGATTACTGCCATCATTACTGACCTTATTAAAGATAGCGGCCGCAGCTAAATGACATCATGGCAAAGGTAAACATGGGGTGTGGTTAGCTGCAGGAGGTTAGTGAGAGGTGTGGGTTGTTTGGCAGAGGGCGTGGTGTGGGCGTGGTGAGCGCGGCTCCTGCGTCAGATACGCTGCGAGCGCGGACCCGCGGCACATCTCCAGGAGCAGAGGACGTGTCCGGTACGTCCGTAGCCCCCGGCCTCCCCGTTGTACGCACACACAGCCCCGCTGTGACCTCTGCAGTGTCACAGGCCCCGGCGGGCGGCTGTCATCTCCTCCTGACACTGACCTCCTCCTGATTTGATTGTCTGTGTTGTCCCCCCCCGCTGTCAGCATCAGTGATCTGCTAAGACCTGTGGGTGCACAGACGGGGGAAGTACAAATGCCAGCATGCCGGGGCGGATGGGGCGCTGTGAGGGGCGCAGGTCTTGCTGTGAGCGGAGGGCGCGAGGCCGCTCGAGAAAACGCTATAGCGGCTGTGTGAGTTAAGCGTCTGCGGCTCGCGAAGGCGCATACGCGTCTCCGCTCGCAGTGACGCTAAGGAGTTTGGGATTCGGCTACAGTGCCGGAATTTCAAACTCCCGATTATATAAATAGATTATATATATATATATTGTATACCTTTCAACCCCTTCCCTGCTTTATATAGATGATATAAGCTAAAAGTTTTGTGAATTAAGTATGTCAAGTTAAAAGTGAAGTCAGGGGGACTTTTTTTTTTCATGTGAACCATTGGTGTTATTGATCGTCTAGATTAGATGGGATGGGGGGGGGGTGGTAATCAGGGGTTGAAAAATTATGTATTAGTATGGAATTAGCAAAGAAAGTCACGTATTCCTTTATGTTATGTACAGTTGGTTATTCTTTCATAATAATAACAAATATCTGATTAAGAATACACAGATACACAGAGTCTAAAAAGCGTGCAACTTAATGTTTGACCTATGTTTTTGTTTCCAAATGCAATGCATTCACCAAATTTTTTTTTACTTTACCCACAGAGAAGCTTACTACAGAGGGCGGCGTGCTGTTAACCCTCCACCGCCAAACAGAAGGCGGCGTGGAGA
Source organism: Allobates femoralis (assembly GCA_033576535.1). NCBI lineage: Eukaryota > Metazoa > Chordata > Amphibia > Anura > Aromobatidae > Allobates > Allobates femoralis. The sequence goes on along the minus strand of JARQOC010000002.1, from coordinate 551,823,270 downwards.
ACCACCACCACCACCGCCGTCGCCGCCGCCACCACCACCACCAGCATCGCCGCCAGCAGCGCCAGGGCCAGCACCACCACCGCCGCCACCAGCGGCCGGGCCAGCACCACCACCGCCGCCACCAGCAGCAGGGCCATCAACACCACCACCGCCGTCCCCGCCACCACCACCACCACCGCCACCAGCGGCAGGGTCCGCACCACCACCGCCCCCACCAGCGTCAGGGCCAGCACCACCACCGCCACCACCAGCGGCAGGGCCAGCACCACCACCGCCACCACCAGCGGCAGGGCCAGCACCACCACCGCCGCCACCAGCGGCAGGCCCAGCTTATGGTCCGATCCCGGGGTCAGCACATTTAAGGGTTCAACAGAGTAATGCTGACTTTGCCCGCAGTATTATACCATTCATGGATAATATTCCATTTGACAGGCTACTGCGGGCAAGGTCAGCATTACAGATAGTGCTGGAAGCCTGTCAGCCAAATAACGACCCAGGTGATGTGTTCCAATATTTGGATGGGTGGAAAATATCGGCCTCTAACAGGCTAGGCAGGCCCACAACACGGGACAGCCATGTGCCACCCCACAGGGCTTTGCCTCACTGCCAGTGGCCAGCTAACAGGGACCTACCACCGTTCCCTACACCTGTTCAGAGGATCCACCCTGAAGGGTTCGGCCAGGCCATACGTGGGGCCCTTGACCTTTTGCAGGACGGACAGCCCACCTACCAGGACCTGTAGGGCTCCATTTGTTGGGTAATACCTTAATTGTAAAAGGTAGTATTTTTGGGAATGTCCAAACAGTGCTGCCATTTTTTTTTTGAAACACAGTTTTAAAAACCAGCTTTGTGTCTGTCTTTTTTCAAGGAATGAATGTGGAGTTTTTTTTGTGGTTGGGCTTCAAGTCATCATAATTATTATAATTATTTATTTATATAGCGCCCATAGGTTCCATGGCGCTTTACATGAGGAAAAGGTAGACAAGGACAAGTACAATAAACATAGACAATAAGGTCATACAGGTACAATAGTAGAGGACCCTGTACGCGTGGGCTCACATTCTACGAGGGGTGGGTGGGGATACAATAGGGTGGGGAAGGTGTCGGTCGTGGGGCGTGTAGCGGGGTCTCATGGCAGGTTGTAGGCCTGTCGGAAGAGGTGAGTCTTTAGAAGTATCTTTAAGGTTCAGAGGGTAGGCGACTGACTGATGAGGTGGGGCAGGGAGTTCCATAGCATGGCGGATGACCGGGAGAAATCATGTATGCGGTTGTGGGAAGAGGAGATGAGGGTGGACTGTAGGACAAGTTCTTGGATGAACGCAGGTTGCGTGAGGGATGGTATCGGGAGATCATGTCGGAGATGTATGGTGGGGATAGGTTGTGTAAGGCTTTGAATGTCATGGTCAGTGTTTTAAAGTGAGCTCTCTGTGGGCCGGAGGGGCCAGTGAACGGCTTGGCAGAGGGGGTAGGCAGGGGAGTAGCGTGAGGACAGATGGATTAGTCGGGCAGCAGAGTTTAGTATAGATTGGAGAGGTGCAAGAGAGTTGGCAGGGAGACCTATGCGAAGGAGGTTGCAGTAGTCAAGGCGGGAGATGATGAGGGCATTTATGAGTGTTTCAGCAGTGTCAGGATTGAGGAACGACCGAATTGGTTAAATATTTTTGAGTTGGAGTCACAGGGACTTGGTTAGGGACTACAGGTGGGGCTTGAAGGAGAGGGAGGAGTCAAGGATTACCCCGAGACATTTGGCGTGGGGGACAGGGGAGAGAGCATCATTAGCAAGTACTTTACGGCCCGCATGGTGCATGAAGTCACCTTGGTTACTAAGTGTCAAATCATGACTCCACATACAACTGTTGCTGACAAACAGTGCCTGTGTTTGGGGGGTTACTTTATGCCTCGCTATGGCAACAAGACTATGAACACACATGTGAGAGGCTGGGACGTCTACATGCTACACATCGCGTCTACGCGTTTTGTATGGAGCGTACAGTGGGACCCTTCAACAGGCTCCAGCAGGATGATAGTCCAAGCAACGCCCACGATGCAGGCATAGGATTGGTGCCTGGAAAAATTAGCCCAAGGGGCTGTTTGCCATTTTTGGTATAAATGTAGGCCTAAGGGCCATGAAAAGCTTGTTAGCCAGGGTGTCTCCCAAACCATGATAAGCTTGTTAGCCTGTGTGGCTCAAAAAATTAGCCCAAGGGGCTGTTTGCCATTTTTGGTATAAATGTAGGCCTAAGGGCCATAAAAAGCTTGTTAGCCAGGGTGTCTCCCAAACCATGATAAGCTTGTTAGCCTGGGTGGCTCAAAAAATTAGCCCAAGGGGCTGTTTGCCATTTTTGGTATAAATGTAGGCCTAAGGGCCATAAAAAGCTTGTTAGCCAGGGTGTCTCCCAAACCATGATAAGCTTGTTAGCCTGGGTGGCTCAAAAAATTAGCCCAAGGGGCTGTTTGCCATTTTTGGTATAAATGTAGGCCTAAGGGCCATAAAAAGCTTGTTAGCCAGGGTGTCTCCCAAACCATGATAAGCTTGTTAGCCTGGGTGGCTCAAAAAATTAGCCCAAAGGGCTTAATAAAGTCTATTTTTAAATAAAGCAGGGCGCTTGGCCCATAGCATATTATTGCTTGTACTAGGAGCATAGAACAAGCAAGGCCAACTATGCAGGCCTAGGCTTGGTGCCTCAAAAAATTAGCCCAAAGGGCTTAATAAAGTATTTTTTTACATAAAGCAGGGCGCTTGGCCCATAGCATATTATTCCTTGGACTGGGTGCCAAATGAATTCAACAGAGCTAAGGGACATGTCATTAATTCCTGTCCAAAATGGGCATATTGTTAACAGCGCAATATCCCAATCATATAAATTATGATTAGGTTAATCTAGGATTGTGTACTGTCGTCAGGAGGGCTTAGGAACTGTGATGATATCCAATCCTTGTTGAATTTAATTAGAGTGAGCCTGTCGGCATTTTCTGTGGTGAGGCGGGACCTTCTATCAGTGACTATACCCCCAGCGGCACTGAAAACACGCTCTGATGTCACACTAGCAGCTGGGCATGCCAGCACCTCCAAGGCATACAATGACAGCTCAGTCCAAGTGTGCAGCTTGGAAACCCAGTAAGTAAAGGGTACAGAAGGGTCGGTTAGGAAGCTGGTACTGTCACTGAGATACTGCTGCACCATGTTGGACAATTGTTGTCTCCTACTCAAGGTCACCGTAGGCAAATTCCGTTCTTGATTGGAAGGTCTGTTGAACATCGCCCAGTTGGCGGACATCTTACCCCCACCTCTTCTTGTCATTGATGGCGTTTGTGTCCCAACCAAAGGCTGCTGTTGGAAAGAGCTGGTTCTTCGATGTATAGCGGATTCAGACGGTGATATTGCCAGCAAAATATCAAGAAGAACCCTCTTTACATGATCTATCGTTAAGCCCCTGGATGAGTGCGACAGCAGCGACTGAAATTTGTCTTTGTACCGTGGGTCCAAAAACGTTGACAACCAGTAGAGGTCGCTGTCATAGATGTGTATGACGCGTGGATCTTTGGAGACACATTGACACATTACTTCAGCCATGTGTGCTAAGCTGCAAAGACTCATCTCCTCGGTTACAACAGAATGAAGATCACTACGCGTCGTGGCCTCTAAATCGGTGTCCGCCTCCTCCTCTTCAGCCCACCCATGCTGTACCGACATAAACGTAGGGTTGGGAGTCCCATCAGGGTTCACATCAGTACCAGAGAAAAATAAATCTTCTTCATCATCACCCTCATCACCATCTTCCTGAACCAATGTAGCCTGCTGATATTGGCTTGGGTGGCTAGGATCAGCGATGTTCAATTCTGGCTCCATAGCCATCCGCTGTGCTCTCAAAGCATCTGTTTTGAGATTCAATAGGGATTCTTGGAGCAGGCAGAGCATGGGGATGGTGAGACTTATAATCGACTGATCCCCACTGACAAGTTTGGTACAGTATTCGAAGTTATCCAGCAACTCGCAAAGGTCAGCGATCCAGACCCACTCGAAAGTACTGATGTGTGTGGTATGACTTCCAGGTTGACGGGCATGTTGCAGCTGAAATTCCGCTATTGCCTTCTGCTGCTCATTAAACCTTGCCAGCATATGGAAGGTGGAGTTCCATCGCGTAGGCATGTCGCAAATTAGCCTGTGTTTCGGCAAGTTAAATTGGATTTGAAGGGCTGAAAGACTTGCAGCTGCTGTGGACGAATGTCTAAAGTGGGCGCAAATTCGCCTCACCTTATCCAGTAGCTCAGATAACTCTGGGTATATTTTGAGGAATTTCTGAACTACCAGGTTCAGGACGTGAGCCATGCAAGGCACATGTACAAGTTTACCGTGCTTTATTGCCGCCACAAGGTTTGCACCATTATCGCTCACAACTACACCTGGTTGTAGTTCCAGTGGGGCCAGCCACTCATCGGTCTGTTGCTTGAGACCTTTCCACAACTCTGTTGCAGTGTGACGTGTGTCACCTAGGCAGATAAGCTTCAGAAGAGCCTGTTGTCGCCTTGCAGAAGCAGTACTGCAAAGCTCCCAACTCGGACGTGATGGTGCGTGAGGCTCAGCAGTGGACAAGGAAGTGGCAGAAGCAGATTGGGCACTGGACATATATGAGGAGGCAGACACCCGGAATGATGTTGGGCCCGCTATTCTTGGAGTTGGAAGTATGTCAGATGGTACAGTTTTAGAAGTTGGGACACTCTCCACCAGGTTGATCCAGTGAGCCGTTAGTGAAATGTATCTGCCCTGTCCACAACTACTTGTCCACGTGTCCGTTGTTAGGTGGACTTTTGCGGTGACAGCATTTGTTAAAGCACGTTTTAAGTTGTTAACCACGTGCTGGTGTAAGGCGGGAACGGCACTACGTGAGAAAAAGTAGCGGCTGGGTACAGAGTATCGTGGTGCTGCCTCAGCCATCAACTCCCGAAAAGACTCTGTACCCACAAGCCTAAACGGCAGCATTTCCACAGCTAACAACTTGGCTATTTTCGCAGTCACTTTTTGGGAATATGGGTGTGTCGGTTGGAACTTCCGCTGTCTTTCATACAGCTGTGGCACAGACAACTGCACGTTTGGACCAGACTGACAAGAGGATTGACTACTGTCATGTCTGTCTTGTAAAGCACCTTGGGAGGAGTACGCTTGAGCAGGAGCTGAAGCCTGAAGACTTGCTGGTGAAGGATGGATCTGAGGTGGCCTGGAAGTGTTTGGATCAGAAGGCACTGATTTTGAACCCTGATAGGGTGCCCACTGAATTGGGTGCTTAAGAGACATATGCTTGCGCATACTGCTGGTGCTCTGGTTTCCTTTTACCGTGCCTCTGCTAAGCCTTGCCTGGCACATCTTACAGATAACCATATTTGGTACTGTTGGGCTATCCTTAAAAAATTGCCACACACTGGCTGTTCGTCCTTTATTTTTAATTGGAGGAAGAGGAGGATGACTCTGTTCAACACCAACTGTGGACACATTTTGGGCAACTGTGTTTGCAGTTTGTGCAACAGTTGGCACAGTTTGTGCCACAGTTGACGCTATTTGGGCAACTGTTCTCACAGTTTGTGTTCTGGAGACAGTACGCCTTTGTGATTTTGCCAGTGGTACATAGCCACTTTCGTCCTCCTGGCTGCTCTCTTGGCTATGCAATTCAGCAATCCAGGTAGGATCTGTGGTGTCATCATCCACCCCTTCCAGTTTAAAGGATTCTGGATAAACTGACTGAGCAGGCTGGCCAGATGAGATGTGTGTCTCATCATCCTCATCATCATCCACCTCCTGAGATACTGTTTGCATTTCGTGAAAGTGTCTTTCTTCAGGACGCGGTACTTCCAAACTTTGGCCATGAGTAGACATTTCGTCTACTTCAAGTATCTCGTCAGGCAGTGACAAAGAAACCCCTTGATAAGAACCGAATAAGTCATCCGAGTGACCAAGGTCCATATCCAAATTTTCCTCTGGCTGCCGATGGGTTGAGGCAATATGAAGACTTTGAGGATTGGATGGCGCTGCATTGTCTGTAGCGACACTAGAATGTCTTGCCACGGATGATTGCGTACTGCAAGAACCAGTGGTCGAGGGCGTCTGAGCCATCCAAGATGTTATCTTGTCATGCTCATCCGGCCTCAACACACGTTTTCTTTGAGTACTGGGATTTCTAGGTAGAAAAAAGGACGTTCTATCAATCCTAGGCTGTGTACTTGTACCAGTGCCTTCTTGGGCAAGACTGCTGCGGCCACGACCTCGTCCCTGTCCCTTTGCAACATCCTTTTTGTTAATTGTTTTTTTTTGAGACATTGTTGACGAATGCACAGTCACCGAGTTGGAGTTAGGTGTTGCTGTATGCGTCACTTGCTGGCGGGGTAAGTGTGCGCGCTCACACTTGGCAGTGAAGCCGCACACTACACTCCCTAAAAAAATTAGTTTCAAGTGCGCACAGCCACCGAGATGTGGTTAGGTGTTGCTGAATGCGTCACTTGCTGGCGGGGTAAGTGTGCGCGCTCACACTTGGCAGTGAAGCCGCACACTACACTCCCTAAAAAAATTAGTTTGAAGTGCGCACAGCCACCGAGATGTGGTTAGGTGTTGCTGAATGCGTCACTTGCTGGCGGGGTAAGTGTGCGCACTCACACTTGGCAGTGAAGCCGCACACTACACTCCCTAAAAAAATTGGTTTGAAGTGCGCACAGCCACCGAGATGTGGTTACGTGTTGCTGAATGCGTCACTTGCTGGCGGGGTAAGTGTGCGCGCTCACACTTGGCAGTGAAGCCGCACACTACACTCCCTAAAAAAATTAGTTTCAAGTGCGCACAGCCACCGAGATGTGGTTAGGTGTTGCTGAATGCGTCACTTGCTGGCGGGGTAAGTGTGCGCGCTCACACTTGGCAGTGAAGCCGCACACTACACTCCCTAAAAAAATTAGTTTCAAGTGCGCACAGCCACCGAGATGTGGTTAGGTGTTGCTGAATGCGTCACTTGCTGGCGGGGTAAGTGTGCGCACTCACACTTGGCAGTGAAGCCGCACACTACACTCCCTAAAAAAATTGGTTTGAAGTGCGCACAGCCACCGAGATGTGGTTAGGTGTTGCTGAATGCGTCACTTGCTGGCGGGGTAAGTGTGCGCACTCACACTTGGCAGTGAAGCCGCACACTACACTCCCTAAAAAAATTGGTTTGAAGTGCGCACAGCCACCGAGATGTGGTTAGGTGTTGCTGAATGCGTCACTTGCTGGCGGGGTAAGTGTGCGCACTCACACTTGGCAGTGAAGCCGCACACTACACTCCCTAAAAAAATTGGTTTGAAGTGCGCACAGCCACCGAGATGTGGTTAGGTGTTGCTGAATGCGTCACTTGCTGGCGGGGTAAGTGTGCGCGCTCACACTTGGCAGTGAAGCCGCACACTACACTCCCTAAAAAAATTAGTTTCAAGTGCGCACAGCCACCGAGATGTGGTTAGGTGTTGCTGAATGCGTCACTTGCTGGCGGGGTAAGTGTGCGCGCTCACACTTGGCAGTGAAGCCGCACACTACACTCCCTAAAAAAATTAGTTTCAAGTGCGCACAGCCACCGAGATGTGGTTAGGTGTTGCTGAATGCGTCACTTGCTGGCGGGGTAAGTGTGCGCGCTCACACTTGGCAGTGAAGCCGCACACTACACTCCCTAAAAAAATTAGTTTGAAGTGCGCACAGCCACCGAGATGTGGTTAGGTGTTGCTGAATGCGTCACTTGCTGGCGGGGTAAGTGTGCGCACTCACACTTGGCAGTGAAGCCGCACACTACACTCCTAAAAAAATTGGTTTGAAGTGCGCACAGCCACCGAGATGTGGTTAGGTGTTGCTGAATGCGTCACTTGCTGGCGGGGTAAGTGTGCGCGCTCACACTTGGCAGTGAAGCCGCACACTACACTCCCTAAAAAAATTAGTTTGAAGTGCGCACAGCCACCGAGATGTGGTTAGGTGTTGCTGAATGCGTCACTTGCTGGCGGGGTAAGTGTGCGCACTCACACTTGGCAGTGAAGCCGCACACTACACTCCCTAAAAAAATTGGTTTGAAGTGCGCACAGCCACCGAGATGTGGTTAGGTGTTGCTGAATGCGTCACTTGCTGGCGGGGTAAGTGTGCGCGCTCACACTTGGCAGTGAAGCCGCACACTACACTCCCTAAAAAAATTAGTTTCAAGTGCGCACAGCCACCGAGATGTGGTTAGGTGTTGCTGAATGCGTCACTTGCTGGCGGGGTAAGTGTGCGCGCTCACACTTGGCAGTGAAGCCGCACACTACACTCCCTAAAAAAATTAGTTTCAAGTGCGCACAGCCACCGAGATGTGGTTAGGTGTTGCTGAATGCGTCACTTGCTGGCGGGGTAAGTGTGCGCGCTCACACTTGGCAGTGAAGCCGCACACTACACTCCCTAAAAAAATTAGTTTGAAGTGCGCACAGCCACCGAGATGTGGTTAGGTGTTGCTGAATGCGTCACTTGCTGGCGGGGTAAGTGTGCGCACTCACACTTGGCAGTGAAGCCGCACACTACACTCCCTAAGGTGGTGTACGTGCTAGCAGCAACGCACTGGTCTGCCACAGAAAAAATAACGCTCTATGGCTTATTAGGAACAAAAATCGATCTGGTGCAAAAACAAAAAGGAAACAGCACCTCAGCTAAGCCTCTGACTGCAGCTGTTAGCAAAGCTGAGTGAGTAAGCTAAGCTATGAGGTCCGTCCTGTGTGCACTCTAAGGCTTCTCCTTCCTTCCCTCCCTGCCTGCCTGCCTACACAGCACTACTCCGTCCTCCTCCTAGCTCTCAGAAGAGCTTTTTGGGTTAATATAAGGAATCTTCCCTACACTGACAATCCCTGATCTGCTCCAGCATATATCTCTCTCTCCCTATACTAGGTCAGATCGTCTCAGGAATGTGCCCAAAATGGCGGGGACAAGCCTTATATACTGCCTTGCCTGTCATAGATGACATAGGCATCACGATGGACAGCAGCCAATCATAGTCCTGACACAACCAACTTTGCTATGCCATTACTGACTATGATTGGCTATCTTCACAAGTTTTCTGACCTAACACGCACGCTGTGCTGACTCGCAACATAACAGATTCTGTATTCGAGAGTCCGACTCCCGAATACAGTATACAGGACTCGGAATCGTAGACTCGTAGGACTCGGAATCGTAGACTCGCTCAGACTCGCTGCTGACAGCGGGTATCTGTGAAGAGTCAAGCTTATTGACATTGAATTCCATTGGACTCGTCACTGTGCGAGTCCAAGCTGGGAGATTCGCCGAGTAACGAGTCCTGCGAGTACCTTCAGAATCGCCGAGTCCCGAGTCCTAGCGAGTAGACTCGCCCATCCCTACATATAATAAACATGGCAATTAAAAAAAACTCCCAAAAAAGTATAAATGCACTTTTTTTTGCAACTTCACTGCACTTTGAATTTTTCTCCCATTTCCCTGTATACTATATGGTAAAATAAATGATTACATCTAAAAGTACAACTTGTCCCACAAAAAACAAGCCATCATTTGTCTATATTGTTGGATACATAATTCATCAGCAGGGGAGTAGCTAGCATGGTCAAAGGGAACATCCCCTACCCACTGCCTACTCTTTACATAATTTTTTATATATTTATATAGTGTCATGGTTTTTATCCTGTTTTATTATGTCTCTATAGCACCTTGCTTAGCAGACCATAGGTAGAATGAAGGGTTAATTGACATCACCAGTTGTTCCTGGTCTAATTGGTAGATAATTCTATATAATGTCATAGCCACTATTCCCCTGTAAACCCACCTGAGGAAGATAGCGGTCTGCTGTAGAAATGTGTGGTGGTATGTTATTTTAATAAAATGAAGTGTTCAACCACTTAATATACTCTCCATTATCTTATACCTACAAGCGCTCCCATCTGGCTACATTAATTTTCTTTAAATACTGTTAAATCCCCCTCCAGGATATGTGGCTGGAGCTGCTAGAGGTGAGAGACATTGCACTGGCTTTCTGAAGGATCTGCAGTGACGTCACGGTGACATGGCGGTCACATTACCGGAGACCTCCCACATGATCCAGACCAGGAAGCAGGCGAGGAGTGGACTCAGAGCGACCATTCTCACAGCTGAGTTTTACTCTAGTGTTGTGCAGGGGTACACAAAAATGGCAGATGAGGGGCTAATCCCCCCACCATTACAGGCAATCCCCTCTAGACCACCAGGTGTTATTCATGTGCACTCTCTTTCTTCTTCTCCACACTGGCCTAAAATTCGCTGACAGCATGCATTGCAGTGCAGGGAGTAATGGGGATCTGTGGCACAATTAACTTCAACTGAATGTGTTTCATCAAATACACATCCAATTAAAGTAGGCAGTGGGTAGTGGGTCTTCCTCCAACATGGGCTAGTTGTGACCATGGTCGCTACTCCCTTGCTGACGAGATATGCTTTGCTAAAAGCAAAAGCATGAAATCTCTGTATTCTGAGCTATGAATAGACTGTAACAGGAAGTGAGGAGCTGCAATATCAGAGAGCTTAGGTACAAGACACCCTTTTTTATCAGCAACTAAATTATGAGGTTTCTTTATTAGGGTGAACACACACTGGCGTCAAACTCGTGCGAGTTCAATGCGTTAAAAACTCGCTTTGCACTCGGACCAATGTTAAGCAATCTGTCAGGTCAGATTGTTACTTTTCTCCTCTGCTGAACTCGCATTGCGAGTCAAATGCGAGTCAAATCGCAACATGCTGCGATTGAATGTGAGTTTAATGTCTGAGAGGCTATGAAAGTCTATGGGTGCGAGAAAATAATGCACACAGACAGCACACTGTGTGAGTTTTTAGCATGGGCTTTGCCGTGCAGGTAAAAGTTATAATAGACAGACAGATAGATAGATAGATAGATAGATAGATAGATAGATAGATAAATCCGGGTCTGGAGAAAGACTTGCAGCACTGCAAGTTCTCAATGTGATAAGAACTTTCTTTATTAGGACAGGCACAAAAACATGCAACATTTCAAGTCACAAAGACTTTTCCTCAGGCACAAGTCTGGAGCCAAGACCAGCCGATGGATCAGTTGATCCGAAACGGTGGCGTCGTCTGCACCTCCGACACCCCCTCCCCAGCACCCTGTACCTCAATGCTGATTAAAGTCATCCATTAGGAACAACTATCACCGGGTGAGTGCCTCTTTCTTCACTGTGATTATACCTCTCAGGCTGTTATAAGACTGTGCACCCTCGGCCCTGCTGCAGTTGACACTGCTGGTGCCGCTACTTTGGATCTTGAATGTTCGGTGCCCCACATTTCTGCCTCTCAAATATTGTCTTTAATAAATAAATGATTGATTAATGTCTCTAGGGGGGGCCTAGTCCCCCTAGAGACCTTACACCCCCTCAGGTGGGCTTATCCTGCTTTAATCTGTAATGTTCAAAAGTGTCGAGCTCCTCAGAGCTGCGCGCTTGACCCCCAAACTGATCCCCCCCGTATCTATAGACCTGTCCATGCACCCCTCTTACCCTCTTATCTTTTCTAGCTATCCCTTTTGCTGAATAAAACTATGTATTAAAGTAGAGAATCCAGGTTATATTTACGTGTTGTGCCAGTTTCTGTAAGTAGCCATAGGCGGGGCAGTCTGCTGCTCCCTCCGGCCGCTTATTAATTATGCACGCCCCCTCTGGGCTTGCTTCAGTGCTGAGAGCTTGGCCGTGTCATGAAAGGGGCGGGGCTAAAATCACGTCATACCGGTAGCCCATGGGCCCCATGGGGCGCGTTCATCTAGTGGTGCAGAAGCATCATACTGGGCGGCCCATTGGTTAGGTGGTAGAGCCAGTGGGTAGCTTTCAGACACTCTGCATCATTTGTATTCGTGTGAAAGGTGTCCTAAGCAAGCTCATTATGTGCATGGCAGGTCACGTCCCACATTTTGTTGTAGGTAGAGGTGATTTTTATCAGCCTGCACCTGGTGCTTGCTTCACATAGTGGGGTCTGACTGCATCCTGCAAGTGCAGTGTTGGTTTTTGATTTTGGCATTGATGGTAAGTTTTTCTGATGCGGCCTTCTTTGAGTAGTTTTGTATATATTTTGTTAGGACTCATGAGCATGGGGATCTGTGACGTGGATCATGAGCTTAAGTGTCTTGGCCAATGCATGAACCAATACACCATCTAAAAAGTTTTTTGTTTATCACATAAAAAACTTTTTTGCACTTTTTTATCATTTTCGGGGTGCAACTGGGCCCCAAGGGGCGCCGTTCAACTAGTAATACAGAAGCATCGTACTGGGCGTCCCATTGGTTAGATGGCAGAGCCAGTGGGTAGCTTTCAGACACTCTGCAGGTAGAGGTGATTTTTATCAGCCTGCACCTGGTGCTTGCTTCACATAGTGGGGTCTGACTGCATCCTGCAAGTGCCGTGTTGGTTTTTGATTTCGGCCTTGATGGTAATCTTTTCTGATGCTGCCTTTTTCGAGTAGTTTTTGCATTAACCCCTTATTACCCAGCATTCCACCCGCCGCCAGGGCTGCTTGAAAAGCCTCGTAAAGCGACTTGAAATGGCACTTCTTATGAGTGCGCCATTTTCTGGGGCAGCTGCGGGCTGCTATTCTTTAGCCTGGGGGGGCCCTAAAACAATAAGCCCTTACTCTGCTGAGAACAGCAACCCTCATCTGTCTAGTTTTATCTTGGTTGGCAATTAAATAGGTCGGAGCCCATCCATTTATTTTCCAGCCAAGGTAAAATTAGGCAGCTTAGGGTGGAGCGGGGAGGACGCCGGTATTAGAAGCCGCGGGGCACGCAGACGCAGCAGCTGGAGGACCCGGGTGCCTGGAGACCGAGGGGTGAGATGGATCACTGCTGGGGGGGCCCTCTGTATACATAGGGGGGCGCCTCTATATACATGGGGGGCCTCTTTATACATGGAGGGGCCTCTGTATACATGGGGGGGGGCTCTGTATACATGGGGGGCCTCTGTATACATGGGGGCAGTGAGACAGCAGGGGAGCTGTATAACACTGCTGGGCCTGTATACCCCTGCTGGGGCTGTATACCACTGCTGGGGCTGTATAGCACTGCCGAGGGGCCTGTATACCACTGCTGGGACTGTATACCACTGCTGGGACTGTATACCACTGCTGGGTCTGTATACCACTGCTGGGCCTGTATACCCGTCCTGGGGGCTGTATACCACTGATGAGGGGCCTCTATACCACTGATGAGGGGCCTGTATACCACTGCTGGGGACTGAGTATCACTGATGAGGGGCCTGTATACCACTGATGAGGGGCCTGTATACCACTGCTGGGGACTGTATATCAGTGATGGCGGCAACTGTATACTAGTTATGGCCACTATATACCAGTGATGGCTGCTATATACAGGGATGGTGGGCTATATACCAGTGATAGGGGGCTTTATAACAGGACGGTGGTCTGCTGCATTGGTAGTTTACTGTTTCTGTTTAAAATACAAGTTCAACATTTTATTCGTATCTATTTTCATTTTTAAAATTTTTCAGTACCGGTAGCTGCTGCATTGTCCACCCTAGGCTTATATGCGAGTCAATAGGTTTTCCCAGTTTTTGGGGGCAAAAGTAGGGGGATCGGCTTATACACAGGTCGGCTTATACACGAGTATATACGGTAGTTTATGAAATGCTAGTTATAAAAAATACTTCTCAGAGTGTCATCAACTCACTAGTTGTAAGGGAAGAGAAAGGAAGAAGCAAGCTTAATTATGATATCTTTCCTAAATGTGCCATAAAGTGACTTAATGGTTATCCAGTATTTGGAATACCTGCTGGTGCCTTGAACAAAGAGATCTGGGTAAATTTTGCCTTGTTTCTGTTAGCTGTAATTTCTTCCTTCAGGCATGTAGAGAACTGCAATACAGCTTAAGTCAATATATATGCTATACATAAAGATTCCCCTGAGAAAGGCAAGTATTGTCTAATTGTTTGGTCAATTACTAACTGCATGCTGTGGCATTTTTCTAGAATTGTGAACACTGCTATAAAGAATTCAATGAAGAGGTCAGATTCCTGTATATCGCTTTCCATCAACCCATTTAGTTTTATTCTTCAGAGGCTTTAAACAGTCTTTTTTAATTATCTATTTGTTTACTACTTAGGAAGTTTAAGAACATTTGGGAATAGACATTCACTTTGTCAAGTTTTTCTTTTTATTATACAGTACACATTAGTTAACTTTATTATAAAGTTTAGGTACATTTATTCAGACACCAATTTATTATTTTATCATGATTCCAAATTAATGAAAACAATGGACCGCAAAATTTGTTCAGACCACAAAAATAAGTATCAAAACTAAAATAGGTATTTCCATCTTGCTCATTTATTGACATATCCTAGGGCTGTGCCATTATTCTTTAGTAGATGTGGATTTTATTGCTGGGGCACTTAACTATCTCAAGAAAAGAGCTCAGTTGCATATCTCTGCAATGGTAAAATTCCCTTAAAAATTAATAGTAACTCCAAGCACCTCTTCTCTGATGAAGGCACTCATCAAGGACCCTTTCAAGATTGATGCAACAATTTTGGTGGCATTTAGTATACAGCTATAATATATTCTGTGAGTATGCCATACATCTACAAAATGGGAATACTCCTTTACAAAATCATTTAGAAAATAAATCAGTCCATATGTCAGGTTTTAGGGCCAGTAATCAACATTAGTTTATCATGATGAGTACCGTTTTTTTCAGACAATAAAATGGACTAGATCGTAAACTGCACCCAGATATTAGAGGAGGAAAGTAAAGAAAAAGAAATTAAGCAAATAATGTGGTTATAATTACCTGTTAATGTGGGAACATCTGCTGCCGACACGTTATGGGGGTAATGTCCCCATCCTGTGCCCCTTCCAGGTAATATATGTCCCCCATTCTTGTATTATGATCCCCCATCCTGGAAGTGGCCCCCATCCTCTATATAATCCACCATCCTGGATATGGGCACCCATCCTGTATATAATCCCCAATCCTGGATATGTTCCCCATCCATGATATAATCCTCCATCCCAGATATGCCCCTATTCCTGGTTATAATCACCCATCCTGGATATGGCCCCCATCCTGTATATAATCCTCCATCCTGGATATGGCCCCATCCTTATAATAGCCTCCATCCTGGTTATAGACACCATCCTGGTTATGGCTTCCAACTTGTTTATGGCCTCCCCATACTGGCTATGGTCCCCACATCCTAGTTATGGCCCCCACATATCAGTTATGGCCTCCCCATCCTGATCATGACCCCCATATCCAGGTTATAGCCCCCATCCTGGTTAATGCCCCCATTCTGGTGCAGTTAAAAAATAGTAAACAATCCTACTAACCTCTCTCCATTGCTCTGCAACCTGTGCAATCCATTCATCCATCTGCTTGTACTGGCATTCAGTCATGTGAGCAGTATGCCCAGTTATGACATTACTATGCTGTGCCACTCACATGACTGGATGTTGGCACAAGAAGACAGATGGATGACATGGCCTGCAGGGTGCTATGGAGAGAGGTGAGGATTATTGTCAGTCACATTCAATGTTCCCCATGCCAATAATAATGCATGGAAACAGTGAATATTAAACAGGGCTGAAGATGAAGCTGCAGATCTTGTGGGCCTGCTCATTAGGATAATGTCATATGCGCCGGTCTTCCTGCCCACCTCTCAGCTCTGAGAGGTGATGGACAGTGGGATGCAGTGCCTATGACATGAGCATAATGAGTGGGCCTACGTGACCACAGGCTGCCTCTACAGCCTGTGCCAGCCTCCTCCAGCCAGCTCCAGAGTTGCTGCTCCCCCAGCGTACAGCCCCTGTATATCCAGACTAAAAGATGCACCACCCACCATCCCCAAAAATGTTTTGGGAAAAAAGTGTATCCAAAGGTACTGTCACACACGGCAATCTCGGCTGGCGATGTGTGGCGATCTAATGTGCGCGCTCATGTTTTTCGTGGTTGCCTCAGATCGCCGATGGCGGCATCACACGCCACAATTTCACCCTGAAGCTAAGGCGATGTGTTGCTCCAGAAATCGCCTCACCTACAGCAGAACCAATCTTGCCTCATTCCATCGCCGCTTAACACGCCGCAATCTCAAAGACAATGTGGGCGTATATGTTCAGCGCGGCGAGGAGATAGGCGTGTCACAGTGGTTTACACCGCGCCCCATACACGCTCATTGGACAACGCAACAACGTTACGATTGGTCAGCCTGCTCTGCAAGGCTGGCTAATATATGACGTCATTAACTATCGGAGTTTGTCACAAATACACGCTCGTGTCGTCAATTGTGGCTCCTGCAACACACTTTCGAGGCACCAAAATTTCACACAGGAACGGTCTTGTGCAGTACAGTGGATTACACTAAGAATGGCTAGGTGTGCATTTGTAGGTGATGGCGGTAAGATACAAATAACACTATGGACATATGGGCCTGCATTGGTCCACGCCACATGTGCACACATGTTTGCGTGTGTGTACTGGTGTACTTACATCACCCACAAACACCATTGCATTCTCCATGTGTGTGAACACGGACCCCAAGAGCCTGCCCCATCACAGGAGGTGCGTAATTGTTGTTTTGCTACCTATGACCACACTTTGTTGGTTGCACTGATGTGTGGGTTCATGGACATGTTGAAGGCACAATCGTGTTGTACTTTCACCATTCTTCTGTGTCTTCTGCTGTGTGTTGGCTCGTGGCTGTTGGCACAGATAGTGCTGTGTTATATTGGGGTATTTGGCATATCAATTTGGAGCCTCAGGTGGGTACAGAGCACTGGTCTACTTCTTTCTTCATTTCTGTTTTCAACCCTGCTACTGTTGATGTGGGTGTTTGGCATGCTCAGATATGCGCCATCTGGTGCTGGGTGGTTGGTTGTGGTAATTGATGTCAGTACATTGCTACTCTTGTTAATTTTTGTTTTTTCTATGCTTGATTTAAAGGCCCCTTGGGAGTCTGGCTCCATGGCAGAGGACCCACACGTTGGCCAGGATCCACTCTCAACATCTTTGGTGGAGCAGGTGCCTGATCCCAGTGGTGGGGGGCCATGCCCAGGGCCCAGCTCAGGAATAAAAAGGCGACGAACACCAACCCCACCCAACACTGAGCTGGGTACCTGGGCAAAACGTGTCCTATTGGACCGAGAGAGGACCCTCGCCACTTCAATCTGGCACATGGCCAGTGAGTGGGTGTGTCGCATGGAGCCAGAAAAAACGTGCCATTGCCAAGAGGGCCATCATTCGGGTCCTGGAAGCAGGCGTTGATGGGGCACTGAGAGGGAGTAGTTATATTGCCATCCCCAAGAAGACACCCCCCGTGCCCCCTGCGCCCCAACAGCCCATGGCTAGAGGTCGCCAAAATCAGGATCCTCACGTCCCCCACGAAGACTCCAACATAGAAGAGCCCCCAATGTGTGGAAGTATGGGGTTGACAGGGAGGACCCATTGTCTGATCCAGCAGAGGACGAAGAACCAAGACGCTACTAGGCAATGCACTATATTGCGTGATGGACTTTTGTTGTCATTTGCATCACTCAAACCAAGTGATTTTTTTTTTTGGTGTAATAAACCATACTTTGATTTCCAATACCTACGTCGACATATGTGTCAGGTTCAGTAGTATGGTTGTGTGTGTAGTGTGTTGTGGGTGTAATGGTGATGTTCCTGTGGCAAAAAGAGAGGCCTCATGTCCACAATAACATAGTTGGGTCATTGTAGTAGACAGGAGCCTATCCCTAGGTGACATGTGTGAATATAGAGAGATTACGAGTCTTCTCTGGCCGACATTGGCGAGTATGTTTGTGTCTGTGTGTTTTTTAATGTGGGTGTGATATTGGAGACATTGATGTAAAATAGGGCTTCATCCATGTTGAAATGGTACAGTATGGTCAGGTCTTTATCATGTCACACTGCACACCAAGGCAAAGTCTTTAGCAATGTGTTGTGTTTAACAATTTGACCTCCCAAAGGTGTCCTTGTGTGTATTGAGACAAGGGATCACACAGTATTTTGGTTTTCAAGCATATTTATTGTGGTTTTTTTTTTTTAAAAGATGTTCTTTTTCAGATTAGTAGTAGGCAAACCATACTACCCACTTTCCCAATGTGGGATACTATAAGAAAAGAGACAAACGGGGCCTAAGAAAGAAAGGTGCCAACATGGCAACAGATAAACACATAAAAGGTCCACCATGGACAACGTGAAACAAGGGCCATTGGCCACATTATTGGGGCGGATATGGTGGAGTAGGGGCAATGGCGGACTGGGCTGCCTGGAGAGAGTGGATCATGACACCCAACCGGGCAAGATGTTGCTGCCCTTCTCGGTGGGCCTGCTCCATATGCTGCTGTGCCTCCCTGTGAGCCTGCAGCAGCTCCTCAATAGTTGGTACACCTGTATGGGAAAAAAGGACATTAGTCAGAGACATGTGTAGGTGTGGGTGGATGGGTGACGTCATTGGTCAAGATTTCACTTACGTGGCATATCCCCATCCCGGATTCCATCTTCAGGCAATGGTGATGCGCTGACTGCCCATCCTGCAGCGCGAGCTCTTGCCCCTTGACAAAGAAAGGAAAAAAAAACTATTGTGACTCACATACTGATGTCAGGGACACACACCAACATGTATATTGCAAAGCTTGGAGCCCATTGTCAACACTTACCACCAATTCCAAATCCAGCAGGCTCCATGTCAATGTGTGGGGCCCGAGAGCTGGAGGTGCTTGGGGGGGTTGAACCTGGGCTGGAGTTAGGGAGCAACAGGACTGGGCTTCCTTGTCCGTATAGGGAAGGTGAGGGTAGGATCCCGGGTGGTACGGGTCTTCCTGGTTCCTCCATGGAATGTGAGCGAGGGTCCCAGGGGGTGCGGGACTTCCTGGGGCCTCCAGGGAAGGTGAAGGGGGTCCCGGAAGGTGCGGGACTTCCTGGGCCCTCCAGGTAAGGTGAGGGGGATCCTGGGGGGGTATGGGACTTCCTGGGCCCTCCTGGGAAGATGAGAGGGGGTCACGGGTGGTGTTGGGGACCATCGGCCCTCCTCAGATGGGGAGTCCTCCTCATCTGTAATATCAAAATTGACAAGACACGGATTTTACAAAAGGAACACAACATAGGGAAAACACGTACTGTGTGTGTATCAATGTCATTAGGGTGTGAAGCCTAGCCCAAAAGGTTTGGGTCTTGAGTGACCCTATGGTTAGGGTCCAGTCTGTTTTTGGACATGTCCACAACACCAGTGAGCACATTTTTGGGATGTAAAACACCCTGTGATTAGCAGGGGATGGATTTTTACACCAAACACAAGAGGAGACAGTAAGCATCTTGTGGTGCCACCATGAGGCCAAACACATAGCAGTCAGCTAGTAGTCACTTTTCCGGATTGTGATCAATGTCTTGTGAAATGCTATGTGTCAGAGTACGCACATATGTGGTGCCAGGTATTATGTGGCCCTTCAAATAGCATTAAAATGTTGTAGTCAACTTTGCTGTCATTACACACCTATGGTTGGCCACACACAGGTCAAGGACCACTATAGCGTCAGCATTAGCAAAAACATATGAGTGTATTCTGCACCTTCATGTTGCAGTGTGACCAACATTCAAATGCACATTGGTGACAGATCCACATGGTGGTTTATGTCACACTATGTGCCATGGCACAATACCACATGATGGTTGGGTAGTGTTTGGAGTAGGATGATTGGCATGTGTGTGTTTGGCATTGCCATATACTCACCACGCAGCCTGGAAATCTGAGCATGAATCTCCACAATCCACCCGGGGGACTTGTGATTGAGGTCCGCCAACTTCTTTTGAATCTTCTTGCAGGTCCTCTCCACTCCAACTTTCTGGAGCAGCGCCCGCTGGATTTGGTGCAGGATGTGCTGCTTGCGCAGCCGTGGGTGACGGTGATGCTGGTGGCACAAGTAGTCATGCCGGTCACACAGATCTATCAAGATGATGAGTTCTGCCACACCCCATGTAGCAGCACACTGTGCGACCGCCATAACTCTTCTACTATGTGCAGAGGAGGGGCAGGCACATGGCAGGGAGTAGCAGAACTTGTTGACGTCGCCATGCACACTGGTGCTGCCAAACAAGGTTGAGGGCGCTAACAAGTTAGACCTCCACGGAGTGGGAGCAGTATAATGTACCCAGCAGCGTCACCAAAATCACACACATAGGGTGATTGTACTGCATGGCCCATGGCACCCATCTACGATGAGTAGGCCAACATCTGAGCTGTCATGTGTGGCACTGTCATTGCGCTATTCAATGGTGCGCGTAATTGCACTGAGTTTGCAGACGGTTGTGTAGCTGAAGATGTGTGTGGTGCTGAACGGACAGCTCTTCAAATATGGTGCAGTGTAAACTGACAGCCAATGGCAACACAGTAGCCCAGACCAATCATCTCAGATGGGGCGCAGACTACAGTACGCTGAGGCACGCCTACAGGAAATCATAGACAATGCTCTTTCCATCACTATCGCCCTGTCACACGCCACAACACAGAAATATCACCTTAACGATTGCGCCTGATTACTGAGCACTGTTCAGGAATCATGCGATGGCCGATGGGCGATTTATCACCGTGAAATCGCCCAATCAAATGCCACAACCGTGAGGCAATTTCATGGCGATTGCACCGGGGCGACATATCACCTTTCAGATTTCCATGCGAGATTGCAGCGGCGTGTGATGGTACCTTTAGGCTATGGCCACACGTACTATGACACTTACATTTGGCAGATGCAGTAACTGCAGAGGCAAGTCTGCCGTAATGGACAGCGTTAGATTCCGGTGCTTAGAGCTAATGTTGCTCCATATTAACCCGATGTTTACCATGGATGCAGCCACACAGGAATTCCCATGACTGCGCTTTAGCAGAGCACACAAGTAAACATCTTCAACATTTTCCTGTGTGGTCTGCTAAAGTGCAGTTCCTGATGCTTCCTGTGTGGCCACATCCATGGTAAACATTGGGTTACCGTGGAGCAACGTTAGCTCTAAGCACCAGACGTTATGGCTGTCCTTTACTGCAGGCTTGCCTCTGCAGTTACTGCATCCGCCAAACACAAATAACATAAGTGTGGCCCTAGCCTTAGGCTACATTCACACTGTGCATTTATTGATCCATTTTTTGATCTGTTTTTTTTTGCAGTGCACTGCAAAAAATGGATCACTTAAATGATACCTTTGTTTATGGGTTTTCATTTTTGCCATTCAGGCTGTGCTCTTCTAAAGTTATCTTATTTTTCATTTTAAGAGAGCTCTGTTTTTCAAAAGGACATGTCTATTTTTTCTGTGTTTTTCTCTAGCGTTTTTTCCATAGGAGACCTTCAAAATGGCTAGGGTCACCCTTGGCAGTCCGTTTTTCTGCCTTTTCCAATCTGGATTCCATTTTTGTAGATTGTCATGATTGCATCCCAAAAACGCTATGCGTTAATGCATGGTACCTATATGTACCCTGCGTTAACGTATGCATTTCCCATAGGGCCCCATGTTAAAAAAATGCATGTGTTTTTGCTACAGCACCCAAAAACGCTGCTAGCAGCATTTTTGGGTGCAGTAAAAAAACGCATAGCGTTTTTTAACAGTTTTTTGGCACTGTGTTTCTTGCATGGGAGCCTATGGATACGTTAAAACTGTCAGTTTTTCAAGAATTCTAAGTTGAAAAACTGATGCTTTTAATGGATCCAGGGCTCAAGTATGACCCTAGGCAATGAGAAAAAAAATGTAGCACTCAAAAACAGATCAAAAACCAGATAATTAAATTGATCCGTTAACGGATATGTTTTTTTGGGTGCATTTTTTTCACAGCTCCTGTTTTGCAGCTAAAAAAGCAGCAGAACAGAAGAGAAAAAAAGCACAGTATCAATATAGCCTTAAAGTGATCTGTTTTATCACTTTAGGAGAGCTCCGTTCTAGAAAATGACATGTCAATTTCTGTTGCATTTTTCTCCTTCATTTTTCCCACAGCAGCCCTTCAAAATGGGGAAAAAAATACAGCAGTCAAAAACAGTTCAAAAAACGCATCAAAAAACTGATGGTTTTTTTTAACCACGCAAAAAAAAACGCATCCAGTTTTCCAGCAGAATACCACAAAAACGCAGCACAAAATAAAGAAAAAAACACAATGTGAATGTATTGTTATAGTCCAAAAAATATGGATAAATTAAAGACCTGTTTCATACTCAGATTTGAAGGTTTCCCATTATGGACACCGGTCAGTTTTTCTGTGAGGGTTTAAAAATTGCCCCATACAGTACATACTGAAAGAAAGTGATGATACTTTACAGTAAATGAGGAGCCTTTAATAAACAGTTGATGAAGGATGATGTGAGGCATTCTTAATCCACAATTACCTCCCTCATTTCTATACAGATATCCCCATGGCCTGCATCTATCTCACACTGCTGTCAATGGAGAGGTAACCATTATCGCTCACGCTACAATTTTCTAAGCTCTCATATAAAAAAAATGGAGACAGTTTTGCATATACAGTGAAGGAAAAAATTATTTGATCCCTTGCTGATTTTGTGAGTTTGCCCACTGTTAAAAAAGACATGAACAGTCTATAATTTTAAGGGTAGGTTAATTTTGACAGTGAGAGAAAGAATATCAAAAATAAAATTCAGAAAATCACTTTGTCTAAATTATACAAAGTTATTTTCATTTTGCAGAGAGAAATAAGTATTTGATCCCTACCAACCCTTGGGATTTCTAGCTCCTACATACCAACAGCTAGATGCTAATTATCAACCCGTTACCTGCATTAAACACAGCTGTCGTAAATTGGCCCATGCGACCAGGTGGTTACAAAGGGAAGTGCAGCCAGGTAAGGCAAGACGGTTGACAAAACACACGCACAGATGCACACACTGGACCTACTCCTAGTACTCTAGGTTGGGCAAGGGGTGGCAGGTGTTAAGAGAAGTGGGTGGAGTGTAGGTGAGCACTGACAAGTGTGTGGAGTAACACCAGGAGTTAAGCAGTTGCAGAGAGAACACTGAGAGAGAAGGTGGTTGGAGAAGTAGTGAGAGAGTCTTTCCAGGAGGTTTTGGGTTCCCTGGAGATGCAGAATCCTGAGAAGCACAGACCCTAGGAGAGAAAGCCCACTCCATTGCCTGGAGGTGACGAGAAGGAGAGAGACTGAAAGACACCCCACAGCTGAGAAGGTGGGAGGACAAGGGCCCGGCAGCCCAACACATCTTAGCTGACCGGAGGAGCCACCTGAGCTGCAGTCTAGTAACCCGGAGCAGTGCTGAAGTGTTTAAGTGTGAATAAAGAACTGTAACTGTGTAAACTGCTGTGGAAAGATCAAGTACCCAGTAAGCTCATCCCTGCCTGAGACTGTTTTCTTCCAGCGTTGTAGTAAAGTCCCGCCTGAGGAGCCACAGACTGTCATTTCTGCACACTGGTTGGAGAGCTGCAGCTTTGAAGTAAGTGCACTACACCAAGCACAATCCCTCACCAGGCCCATCCATCACATTACTCCTGCCCTGGGGACCCTTAGCCCTACCCGAGTAGGGCTTACTATCTACGCTGCCCCAAGTCACCGTACCCAGCAGGAATATGGCAGTGGTGGTTCTACTAACCACATACTCCGAGTGACATCACGACAAATCCCCTGTAAATAACCCCTTCCTTTTTGGACTGATTCCAGGCCATGGGAGCGGTTCACGACTACCTTGACACCCCAGAGAGACAGCACCGGCCTGGTTTTTGAGTACCACATCACCTGTATAAAAGACTCCATTCCACACACTCAATCAGTCAGACTCTAAACTCTACAATATGAGCAAGACCAAAGAGCTTTCTAGGGGTAGGGTCACACTTGGCAGTCCGTTTTTCTGCCTGTTCCAAATTTGATTCCGTTTTTGGATTGCGTTTCATGATTGCATCCTACAAACACTATTCATCAATGCTATGCGTTAACGCATGGTACCTATATGTACCATGCGTTAACGGATGCATTTCCCACAGGACCCCATGTTAAAAACGCTATGCATTTTTTTTACTGCACCCAAAAATGCTGCAAGCAGCGTCTTTGGGTGCAGTAAAAAAATGCATAGAGTTTTTTAGCAGTACACTTTGACGCTGTGTTTTTTGCATTGGAGCCTATGGATTTGTTAAAACCATCAGTTTTTCAACTTAGAATTCTTGCCTATGAATCAAAGAACATCGTACCCACAGTCAAGCACGGTGGTTGAAAAATTATGTTTTGGGCATGTTTTTCTGCTAAGAGCACAGTAATACTTCATCCCATCAATGGGACAATGGATGGAGCCATGTACCATATGATCCTGAGTGACAATCTCCTTCCGTCCACAGGACATTAAAAATGGGTCATGGCTGACTCTTCCAGAATGACGACCCAAAACATACAGCCAAGGCAACAAAAGAGTGGCTCAAAAAGAAGCACATTAAAGTCATGGAGTGGCCTAGCCAGTATCCAGACTTTAATTTCATTAACAACTTATGGAGGGAGCTGAAGCTCTGAGTTGCTAAGCAACAGCCTCAAAATCATAATGATTTAAAGATGATCTGCAAAGAAGAGTGGACCAAAATTCCTCCTGATATGTACGCAAACCTCATCATCAACTACAAGAAATCTCTGACCGCTGTGCTTGCCAGCAAGTGTTTTGCCACCAAGTATTAAGTCTTGTTTGTCATAGGGATCAAATACTTATTTCTCTCTGCAAAATATAAATACATTTATATAATTTAGACAATATGATTTTCTGGATTTTATATTGGAAATTCTATCTCTCACTGTTAAAATTAACTTACCCTTATAGACGGTTCATGTCTTCCTGTCTGTTACAAAATCAGCAAGTGATCAAATAATTATTTTCTTCACTGTATGTTCTGGGTGTATGCCAGATAATAGAACCTAAACTTTATAAATAATATTATGACTGGCATAATACTACCGAATTCCTCCAGATTGGTCCTATTTGACTGAGAGGTATTTCCCTATACACACATACGAAAAAAGGAACATTATGCATGAGATTGAAATATTAACATTACTCCTCC
Organism: Allobates femoralis; assembly: GCA_033576535.1. Taxonomy (NCBI): domain Eukaryota; kingdom Metazoa; phylum Chordata; class Amphibia; order Anura; family Aromobatidae; genus Allobates; species Allobates femoralis. The sequence continues at coordinate 551,798,206 of JARQOC010000002.1, read as the reverse complement.
GCGAAACATACACAAAAAATAAAAAAGTGAGAGAATGCTTATAATTTATTACAAAACTATAAAGCACTGTTTCCCCTGAACAAATACACGTCCAATTCACTGAGATACGCAAAATTTCTACAAAATTACGTTTAATAAAAGGCATCGCACATTGCTCATTATGATTTGGATTTTAAGGCTTAGAGAAGTGTTTCCTGCAGATATGTTCCAATAGATTTCGCTTGATCTAACAAAATTCAAATTCCCCAAATCGAGGAGATATTCCCAGAAGATTTGCATTAAGGTTAATATCCGTCAATGTACTTTAATATTGAATTGAATGTGAATTGCTATGCTTTAGGGTCTTAAATGTAAGATGAGAACAAACAAACTAGCACACTATACTCAACCTACTGCTTACTTCACCCTTTTCTTGTCACTGTACTCTGCCCAGGCCTCAGCACATCTACTTTACACTAACAATGAATCCCCAGGCCTTTCCAAACTAGACCAGGATGTCTGGCTTTGATGAGGTTCAAGACATTTCTGTGCAAGTGTACATAAGGTTACCGTGTCATGGCAGTGCTCAGCAGCGGGCAAGAATAAATGTACCGGGGACCAGACGGAATGATGGAGAGCAGAGGGAAGAAGGTTTGAGCGGTACTATTATTTAAAAAATATATTTCAACTTTCTAATAGTCTTTTCAGTTTAGAAAACAGGAAGCCGGCTGTTTTCTATTTTGTTGAATCTGTGCAAAAGTGAATTATAATATTCTGCAAATGAAAATTTTAAATGTTTTTAATTAGAATTCAATTCCACTTGAATATATTTGCTCACATGTACTAGTTTATATATTGACTTTTGTAAAATATATTCTGTATTTTTTTAAGAGACTCAACAATGCCCAAGTATTAATTCATTTATTTTGGCATCACTTCTTTTTTGCCTCTTTTGGGCTTTAACTTACTCTACTAAGTTTAATTTAGCTACTTTTGTACAGTTGATCATGCTGAGGTATGTGTGGTCATAACATAAATGTCAATCTTCTAAAATATTGTGACTTGTTGAATAATTATTCAATATTATCATTATTTGGATACAAGGCAAATGAAATGAAAAACTGTCAAAACTGTAATAAGTGTGATACTTTTGCTATTTAACAATGTTTACTGATGTTACAACTTTAATATTAGACATTCAGTAGACAATTTCTCCTAGGGCTAATCAGACTGTATCTAAAGTGAGTAATGTCACAAGAAGAATTTAAAAAGAATAATTTTACTTGAAATGCCTTAGATTTAGTTAAATGTATTTGGCAGAGATAAAACTACTGAAGATTTAAACATTAAATTCAGTACTGCAAAAGAGCAGCTAAGGTTATTGAAATTCATGCATTTTTTACTTTTTCTTTGTAACTTTAAAACCATATATTATTACTATAGTGCCCCTATCATTATAAAAATAAAAGCAGTTAAAAATAACCTTATGATGTTTCTTAAGCTAAAACCTCACCATATAGAGGATTTTCATTTAGCAGTGTTTACCATGGATCCCAAATAGGGATTGATGAATCCGAACTATAAAGTTCAGGGTCCGCACTGAACGCCTAGTGTTCGGGCACAGACTCTTTAGAAGTCCGTGTTACAATTCGGGTTTGCATTCGGCGGGGAGCTGTAAAAAAATAAAATGAAGATTAAACATCAGCTCATACTCACCGTGTCCATGCACTTGTACTTCCGGGGCCAAAGAATATCTTTCAGATTATTCACTGGTGAGGGGTGTACAGGGAAGATGCAAAATGTATGGGCTGTTTCTAGGTTACTCCAACAGCCTATCACAGATGCCCACTCTCTGTGACAACGTCTGTGACTGGCTATTGTGCCCCTCACCACTGACTGATATCATAGTTGTGTAAAAACAAATAATTTTAAAAAAAATGATGCAGAGCTCTGCTGTATTTTTGATTCTTAGCTATCACGTGTAACAGCAAGCAGAGATACTATATTATACTCTCAAAATGTTTAAAGGAAAACTGTCAGGTCAAAAATCCACATGTAACTGCTATCATTTTCTAATTCCTCTCTCTAAACTCTATTTATGTATTTCTTTTATTTATATTCCCCTCCTATTTTCTGTAAACTTCAAATAAAGAGATTAATTCCATCTGTCACTCACAGTGAATGATCAAATTAGTTCTCTGCTGTCCACTCCCCAAGCATGAATATGTATGACACATCACAGCAAAGGAGATCAATGTGGGGACTGCATTCACCTCTCTGCTCTCCTCTATGTCACAGCACAGCAGGGTATCTGCTTTACAGAAACAGATGGAGTCTAGATAACCTGCAGACCTGCAGAAGCTCTCTCCCTCCATGGTGATATCAACTGAACAGACCTGTAAGTGAAACCTGACAGTGCACTGTTAGCATAGGGAAGAGGGAGGAGAGAGCTGCTGAGAGGGTGTGCATAATTACATGACAGTTTATACAGCACAGGACTAATGGTCTCTGCTTATAATGGAACAGGACTAATGCACCGGCTCTCTGCAGGATCTGACAATGGTGATAACATGGAAACTACAAAGGGTAGAATAATGATTTTACATGTTTTTAAAAGGGCGGTCAAGGCCCTATTCAAGGGTAATATTAGTATCATGCTGAAAAATGACCCAACTGTACCTTTAAAGATAATGCAACAGATTATAAGGTAGATACAGCTAGCTGGATATTATACCTGTTTGAAGAGAGACATTAGTTAACTGCCATTGAATTAACTGTCAGAAACTTGACGAAAAGTGACGATGACAGTGTAAGAAGACACGTGCAAGCACACCACACATGTGCACCCTTTAGGTTACATCTAGATTTAGAAGGCTAATTAATGACACCTACAAATGTCAAATAATCAATTAAAAAGAAAAAAACCTTTTTTTTTGTTTTAATTCTTCAACAAATTTAGCACTATTTTATCATCTTCCTAAAGTCCATAAAGATGAGAAAAAAAACCTTGGCGTCTCATTATATTGAAAATTGGATCTTTCAGTACTTCCCTTTCACTTTATATTGATCTTTCATAACAGGAATTAACAAACTACTGTTTTATTTCAGGTATTCAATTCACTCAATTATGGAGACTAAAAAAATTGTTAGGGACGATAATTCTCTCTTTATCAGACTAGATGTATTGGCCCTCTATTCCAATATCAATCATAAGTTGAGTTTGAAAGCCATAGAAAATATTTATTATCCAATTTCTGATGGTAATATATAAAACACACAAATTCAATTTTTGTTAGATGGTTTAAAAAGAAAACTTAAGGTACAGTTCAAATTAACAGTGTCAAAACAACTTCTGAACTGTACCTAGATTTGCTGTTACAACCTAGGCTCCTTGCCTTTCTTAGACTTACCTCTTGTGCTCGACCCCCTTCCCTCCCCACAATCACATCTCCCTCTCGTGTACTTCTACTGTTTCATAACACCCATCACTTGGTTATACTTGCATTGTAGTTACAGCTACCTTATTGTTATGGAAAATTATCTTTCTCTTAATAAAAAAATTAATTGGTGGAAAGAAAATTTAAACTTAAGCACAATTTATTCTCTGTCATTTTAACAGGAGTAAATTTCTATTGACACATTTAGTGTTAATGTTAGAAGCTGCTGCTGCCTATGGGCTAATATGTTCAGGTGGCGAACTTCTGCTAAGTGTGTCAGATGACACTGTAGTCTACTCCCCCAGCCTTTAAGTAGATCCAGTTCCTGCTAGTAGGTGTCACCGATAGAGTTTTAGTCTCTGCCAGGACCATGTTCTATAAGGACATAGTGCAGTTTGATGCCTTCCAGCTGTTTCTGCCTGAATTTTTCCTTATTTTGCTGGAGTAGCTGTGCATCACGGTTCGTAGATGGAGGTGAGGGGATCTTAGCATAGGGCTGTTCAGGAGCAAAGGGCATGGGTAGCAGCCCAGACATCCTCACCTTCAGAGGTAATTCCGAGAAAAGGGAGAGCCAGGGAACCCCAGTCTAAGGGTCAGACTAGTTCCGCTGTTCGATTTTGCCCAACTTGCTATGATGCTACCTGACTCCCTTTACCACTTTCAAGAAAAATTGTACCTGCACATTAATGGGGACTCGGTTGCTCCAAGTTATGCCAATCTCTTCATGGGGTGATTTGAGCCCTTATTATCTATTGCATTCAAAGATTGCCAAAAACATTTTAGAATTTATCACTAGGGATGAGCGAGAAGTGAAATATTCAGACTCACTATACTTGTAACGAGTAGGTCCTAATACTTGGGTACTCGTTACGAGTAGCGAGTCCAATGTAAGTAAATGGGAAATGCAAGCACTTTCGCATTGTATCTATATACACTTTGAAAGTGAAATAAAAGTTAATAAAAGGTGTTAAAAATAAAAAAAAAAAACATACTCACCTATCCGACAGCTGTCCCAGGACCCAAAAAGAACACATCCGATGGGCTGCCAGGACCTTAAGACTGATGGCCATTCAGATGGTCGGTAGTGATCAGATGGTGTGTGGCATCACACAGCACCTGTTTGCTATCGGCCATCTGATTGACCATCAGACTTAAGGTCCTGGCAGCCCATCGGATGTGTTCTTTTTGGGTCCTGGGACAGCTGTCGGATAGGAGAGTATGTTTTTTTTTTTATTTTTAACACCTCTTATTACCTTTTATTTCACTTTTGCAGTGTAGATAGATATACTGCGAAAGAGAATGTACTATTCACTACTCCTAACGAGTAATCACAAGGAAACTCGCGGAGTAGCGAGTAGCCCGAATACCGTACTATTCGTCGAGTACCGAATAGTTACGAGTATACTCGCTCATCTCTATTTATAACCACTAATCCATTTATAATTTGATGAAGTATCATCTTTAGAGGCTTTGTTGAGACATTCAAAAAAAATTAAAGGGGAATATTTTTCACTGTGAACATTTTTTTTAGATAAAATTGTTTTCTTGGATTTAGAGTTATCACATGAAAATAAAACCATTATGACTAAATCACACTTTAGGTTTGTTGATGCAAATAAAAATCTGGACTTTTATAGGGCATATTTCCCTAAGTGGAAAATAAATATTATTTTTTAAGGAGAAATTCTACCACAACAGGGAATTTTATCTGTTAAAATTACTACTGAAAAGCTTTTCTGACAAAGAGATATCCAGAGAAATCGATAAACCCAGCACATCAAAAAAATCTAAGTCTGACTCAAAATGACTATGTTTCTTCTAACAATAACACTTCTAAGAAACTCCAAAATCAGAGACCAATAAGATGAATATAGATCAGATAAATGATCGATGGAAACTTAATTTCCTTTCTTCATATAATAAAGGAAACCAAAAGATGAGAAATGTATTAAGAACTGCTAGTATATTTTTAAAAAGTATAAGATATTAAAAGAGCTAATTCCAGGTAAACATATATGAATATAACATTTTGTAGTGGCATTACAATCAAATATATGATTGCACCCAGTAAACTCAATAGGATTGAGCACAATAAAAATCACAAAGAGATTTAAAAAATAAAAACAACCAAGAGGAAGCCAGGTGTTTTTAAATGTGGAATAAAAAATGCTGCTATTGCAAAACTGTTAATCATAATTTGAAACAAATATATTCTAATAGTGCAAGTGAGATTTTTCATATTAATCAAAGACTGTCTTGTAATTCAGATTTTATCATTTATGCAGCTCACTGTATCTACGATCAACAATATATTGTCTGCTCTACAAAAACTATAAGTATATTAACACAAAAAATGGTTTTGTATAGCAGTCGCTCTTAACATCTCATAATCTATTACATAATCTTCTAATGTTCTCTGTCTGTCACGAAAATCGTGCGCTAGCGCTGATTGGTCCGCCCAGCCAGCTCAACCAATCAGCGCTAGCGCGCAATTTCTGTACACTGACAGAAAGAGAACAAAAGATGGCGGCCGTTAGCGCGGCGCAGCGGACTCCTGCCGCAACCTCATATCACTAACCCCCTCCATGAGCCGCCCACTGACACTGGGAACTGGAGGCTGCCGGGGTCGAGGCTCCCTGGGTGCAGGGAGCAACGGGAGTGCGCATCATGCGGCTCCTCCTTCCTATGGCCGCACAGTCTGTCACAGACTGTGCGGCCATTGGATGATCCTGAGTGTCAGCCGCCTCCTGTCAGTGCAGCTGGGTGGCAGCAGCACATGCCAGTCGGGGCTTAGCTGCACTGATCATCCTGCACACTGCCGCCTCTGTGCCCGCCTCCTCCACACCTACGCTTTGCTGACACAGCGGTCAGCACCAGCACTGGGACCGCCAGGGGAGAGGTGAGAGCCCGTGTGTCTGGGTGTGTGTGTGTTTGTGTGTGTCTGGGTGTGTGTCTGGGTGTGTGTGTGTGTCTGGGTGTGTGTATGTGTGTCTGGGTGTGTATATGTGTGAATCTGAGTCTGTGAGTCTGTGTGAGTCTGTGTGTGTGTCTGTGTGTGGGTGTGAGTCTTTGTGTAAATGTGTGTGGGTCTGACTCTGTGTCTGGGTGTGACTCTCTGTCTGAGTGTGACTCTGTGTCTGGGTGTGACTCTGCTCCTTTCTCCCCTGCCTATGCCGCTTTGTCCTCCATCCTCCCCCACCCCGCCGCTTTGTCCTCTGTCCTCCTCTCTCCCGCCGCTCTGCGCTCTGTCCTCCCCTGCCACTCCATCCTCCTCCTGCCTGTGCTGCTCCGTCCTCCCCCACCCCGCTGCTTCATCCTTCCTCTTCCTCCCCCTGCCGCTCTGTGCTCCGTTCTCCCTTGCCTGTGCCGCTCCGTCCTCCCACACCCCACTGCTTCCTCTTCCTTCCTTTGTCCTCTTCCCCTCCGCCATTCCATCCTCCGTCCTCCCCCTGCCTATGCTGCTCTGTCCTCCCCCACCCCGCCGCTTTGTCCTTTGTCCTCCTCCCCCCCACCGCTCTGTGCTCTGTCCTCCCCCTGCCACTCCGTCGTCCCCCTGCCTGTGTCACTCCATCCTCCCCTGCCCCACTGCTTCCTCCTCCTTCCTTTGCCCTCCTCCCTTCCGCCACTCCATCCTCCGTCCTCCCCCTGCCTGTGCTGCTTCATCCCCCTCCCCCCTGCCGCTCCATCCTCCTCCCCCTGCCACTACATCCTCCTCCCCCCGCCGCTCCATCCTCCTTCCCGCCATCATTCCGTCCTCCTCCCCCTGCAGCTCCGCCCTCCTCCCACCTACTGCTCCGTCTACCCCTGACGCTCCGTCCTCCCCCTGCCAGTGCTGCTCCACCGTCCCCCACCACTTCCTCCTCCTTCCTTTGTCCTCCTCCCCTCTGTCACTCCATCCTCCATCCTCCCTCTGCTTGTGCTGCTCCGTCCTGCCCCACCCTGCCGCTTCGTCATCCATCCTCCTTCCCCATGCCGCACTGTGCTCCGTCCTCCCCCTGCCGCTCCGTCGTCCCCCTGCCTGTGCCGCTCCATCGTCCCCCACCGCTTTTTCCTCCTTACTTTGTCCTCCTCCCTATGCCACTCCATCCTCCATCCTCCCCCTGCCTGTGCTGCTCCGGCCTCCCCCACCCTGCCGCTTCATCCTCCATCCTCCTCTCCCCCGCTGCTCTGTGCTCTGTCCCCCCCCTGACACTCCGTTCCCTCCCTGCCTATGCTGTTCCATCCTCCGCTTCCCCACCGCTTCCTCCTCCTTCCTCTGTACTCCTCCCCTCCACCACTCCATCCTCCGTCCTCCCCCTACCTGTGCTGCTCTGGCCTCCTCTCCCCTGCCGCTTCGTCTTCCATCCTCCTCTCCCCCGCCGCTCTGTGCTCTGTCCTCCCCCTGACACTCCGTCCTCTCCTTGCCTATGCTGCTCCATCCTCCCCTACCCCACCTCCTTAATCTGTACTCCTCCCCTCCACCACTCCATCCTCCATCCTCCCCCTGCCTGTGCTGCTCCATCCTCCCCACCACCCCTCTTCCCCCTCCTTCCTTTGTCCTCCTCACCTCCACCACTCCTTCCTCCCCTGACTGTGCTGCTCCGTCCTACCCCACCCCTCCGCATCGTCCGCCGTCCTCCTCTCCACCCGCCGCTTTGTGCTCCGTGGTCCCCCTGTCTGTGCCACTCCATCCTCCCCCACACCACCGCTTCCTCCTCCTTCCTTTGTCCTCCTCCCCTCCACCACTCCATCCTCCGTCCTCCTATTGCCTGTGCTGCTCCGTCCTCCCCCACCCCGCCGCTTCGTCCTCTGTCCTTCTCCTCCCGCTGCTCTGTGCTCCGTTCTCCCCATGCTGCTCCATCCTCCCCCTACCTGTGCTGCTCCGGCCTTCCCCACCCCACTGCTTCGTCCTCCATCCTACTCTCCCCCGTCGCTCTGTGCTCCGTCCTCCCCCTGCCGCTTCGTCCTACCCCTGCCTAAGCTGCTCCATCCTCCCCTACCACGCCGCTTCCCTCCTCCT